>CM010615.1:2761563-2961563 GCA_003430845.1 Xanthoceras sorbifolium
GATACAGAATAGATAAAGCCATCAAGTTTATACTTCAATGTAATTAACGTATAAAATGTACTTTCTCATTTTTCGTTTTTTATTTCAGATTTGAAATAATAAATCAGATACAAAAATTGCTTCAAAGAATATGAACTTAAAAAATGAAACTCATAGGGTAAGAATTACCATGTTAAGATTGAAACTTTTGATTGCTGCATAAATCTGTGGCGCTAGAAACAAATCCGCCTGCAAGATTACATGATATATGTATAAAACTCTTTACATAAATTCACATAACACATTCAAATTTTATGGTGAATTAGAAGTAAAGTTTTCGCATACTCATGCTACATACAACTTAAAAGTGCAAGGCACATGGTTGACATCAGTCCACTTATGAACATCACTATAAGTTTACATCAAAACCTAGCATTACTGATAAAATTGATATAATATCATCTCAAAAGTCGATAGTCTGGGAGCAGAAACATGTCCAGATGGTAATCAAGAAAAAGGATAGTGGATCAGATTATATTAAATTGATAGATACAGAACACTTGCAGAATAAAGTAAAGAACACAAAACATTGGTATTTCAGCAAGATATTTCTCACACTCCCTCACTCTTTTCTCGCTTTTTTCTCCAACACAAATCATAATTATTTCAGCTATCCCTTCACACCTGCAGGGCTTCCAAACCCCGCTTTTATACACAAACAGGGTTGAAGCTAGAAAAACAAACCAGGTAGACTTCATCTCCAGTTGCATATTTCCCAGCATAGTCTTTTAACAGCTCCTCAAGTGCTGAAACGCATGCAAGTTATATTAAGAAAAAACTAACACATGAAATCTAGAAATCAGAACTCAGCAAAATAGAAGTACATATTTGGTAAGACACTTTGGGGAGGGCTAAACTTGAAGCAGATATTACATTGAATCATATATAGTGGTATTATCGGTATATTCACAGGCATGCATCTATACACGTATACTTATGTGTTCATACTCGTATGTAGGCATGATATATGCATAAATCATTTCGTTCTCAAAGTAGCCTTAGTTTTGCCTTTGAAAAAGAATCATAAAAGTATGAACCCATTAGCAATGGACCTATCACATGTTCTCACCCATATAGAGCTAAAAGTAAACCAACAATAACCGTTCAAAATTCCATTGACTCTCCATCAAGAAAATTGCTCATGAAAAAATACTAAATGGATTTGACTGTCAAGATACAGAGGTATAAACCTTGTCAACGGGGAAAAAAAAGGTGTATGTAGTCAATTTGATGGAATGGCTTACCTGCAAACCCATTTCCAATGTGAAATTCAACCCATGGAAGTGTCTCATCTGCACTAATTTTCTCTTCGATGTATTTCTGTAAATAAAAAATCAAACAATTATTATTGAATATATATTCCAAAATTGCTACAACAGGTCATTAACTTCCACAAAATAAAGGAGGTTCAAATACACACCAGTCCTGCAAGATTCTGATGAGGCTGTATGCTAGAAGAAACAATGTTTGCAGCCTACAACTCAGGAGCCAAGAAATCCATTGGTATCAAATTTGAAACGTATTTTTGTACAAAATCAGTTGTAAAATCACATGGATTGATCACACAATTAATTAGCAAAACAGTTTGCGCAACATGCAGAGATATAATCCATGAATTAAACTAGCAATGGTTCATAACAGGACCAGCGAGCTGAATTGTTGATAACAATAGTTAATGAATAGTTGACAGTGTAATGATCCAAAGAGAAAATAATGAAGTATAGAGAAAAGCAAATGGAAATAGACCTGATAATTGATAGCTTTCTTCTTAAGATCAGAAGGCAACAATGGATGCTGACGATACTTCTCTTCCAGATACTGTAAACATGTTAAATGACAACCATTTTTACATTGAAACAACAGAGAAGCTAAAAATGTTTATTCATTTTCAAAACAAAAAAATCTGACCATTAAAATAGCAAACGAATCAGAAAGAACAACATCCCCATCAACCAGCACAGGCACATAACCAATAGGATTCAGCTTCTTGAACTCTACATAGAAAAAAATAAAATAAAAAAAAACCCAAACATCAAACAAAATCAAAGCCATATCCATCTGGGTAAATACAATAATGATAAAATAAACTCACCAGGAGTATGCTGCTCTCCCTTCATCACGTTGACTGCTTTGTACTCATATTCCAGCCCTGTATGTAATAAAAAAAATAAGGCCAAAATCAAATCTTGACAAATTTATTAAAACAATAAGAAGAACAAGAGAGGACCTTTGAAGTTGAGGCCGATTCTAACACGATAAGAACAAGAGCTCCTCCAATAAGAATAGAGTTGCAGCTTCTTGTTACCATCATCTCCACTTGCCTGATCATCAAAATAATAATAACAGTAATAAACAAAAAGCATAAACAACAATCAATCAATCACCATTTTTACAAAGATTGAAGATTGTTCATGGTACCATGGTTGAAGTTATCAGCAACAACAGAACAGACAACAGAGTGAAGTTGACCGACTCAATACTCCTCCAACACGACTCGAGTGTCTACTGGCTTTGTATATGACAAAATTAGCTTTCTTGTTCTTGTTTATTGTCTTTAATCATAGAAGTTTTTCAACTTTTTCTCACTTCTTGGATGAAGAATTAATCCATTATTGAAACTAGTAAAGGTTTACACGTTCAAACCGTTATACCTAGCGATGTAATCAGGATCGTATGTCAGGATAAGTTAATATATATTGAGTCATACTCTACAAAATATATTAAATAAATAGTAAAAGATACTTTTTTTTCTTTTTTGTGAGTGTAAAAGATACCATTTTGACATAAAGAGAAGACAAAAATAAATTATAAAATAAACATACATTGCAATTAAAAAACAAAACTACTTAAGTTAACACTAAATTAATTGTTAACAAAAAAAATTAAATAAATAATGAATACGAATTCAGAAATTTGGGTTCGAACGTAAACCCAAAAATTGGATTCAAACGCAGAGTTGTGAAGAGAAGAAATGATTAGCAAACAATATCAATTAAAAAAAACAATGGACGGCTACTTCGGCCTACTTGTTATTTGTTATCTTCTTTTTATTTATGTTGTTTACAAAGACGAAGTTTACTCGTTTGTAATTAAAAATAATATTTGTTTTTGAAATAAATTCAAAATAATAATTGAAAAATAAAACGTGTTATGACATGTCAAAGGACTCGATTAAATTCTTAGCAACTGTATAGTGATTAACAAGTATTGAGCCCACTAGCTTTGTGCATTACTGAATGGAAGACAACCATGGATACTGAATATGAAGATCTTCAGCACAATCATAACTGGTCTTTAAGTTCCACCCTCACTATCCTTCAATGTAGTTGGTAATAAATGGGTTTTCAAGTTAAAATTGAATCTCGATGGTTCTGTTACTTTGATACCAAGATAAAATTTAGAAGTAAATGAAATATTGTAAAATTAAATTATAAGATAGGAAACTCTAAGATTATCATATTGTTTACACTCCTGATGAGATAGATTCAGACTCTTGATAAGTCTTAACCTCTTTTTTGGTCTTATCAAGATGTAAAACCACCTTTCAATGTGGCTTCTTGAGTAAAGGGAGCTACAATTTTTAAATCATCAAAAAATGTATATATTTAATCTGATTGACTTGATCTGATTTGAATTTGATTTTTTCAGTTTAGGTATAAGGAGTATATTACTGGACGAAACTCATCAATGATTTAGGTGTGAGGGGAATATCACAGAACGAAACTCATCACGTCTAATTTGAATAATCTATCTTTTAATACTATCACATCTCAACATGGCATGACTACCAGGTCTAAAGCTGGAATATTCAAGCCAAAAGTGTATACCACAACTACCACTTCGACATCAGCTCCTTGTGCACCTTCCACGGTATCTCAAGCCTTATCTGATCCTGTTTGGTACAAAGCAATGCAAGATGAATTTCAGGCACTTCAACGTAATAGAACTTGGACATTGGTACCATTTCAAGAACGAATCAATGTAATTGATTGTAAATGGATCTTCCGAATCAAACACAAGGCTGATGGATCGGTGGAGCAATACAAGGCGCGCTTGGTTGCCAAAGGTTTCCATCAAACCCCAGGTATTGATTTCAATGAAATGTTTAGTCCGGTGGTAAAATCTACAACAATTCGCATCATCCTTACATTAGCAGTTTCCTATAACTGGTCTATACAGCAAATCGATGTCAATAATGCGTTTCTTAATGGTGAACTTAAAGAAGACATTTTCATGCATCAACCTGAAGGTTTTTGTCACCCTCAATCTGCCCAAATGGTCTGCAAGCTTACTAAGTCCTTATATGGTCTGAAGTAGGCTCCCCGGGCCTAATATGACAAGCTTTGTGATGCATTGCTCAAGTGGGGGTTCCATAATTCTAAGGCTGACACATCCTTGTTTTATTATCACACTACCACTGCCACCATTCTTGTTCTTGTCTACGTCGATGACATATTGGTCACGGGTTCCGATTCTAAGTTGATAACTAAAGTGATTCATGATCTCAACATTTGTTTTTCTTTGAAGACCCTTGGCTCTCTTCAATATTTTCTTGGTTTTGAAGTGCATCGAAATCATCATGGCATCAGCCTCACTCAATCAAAATATGCATCTGACCTCCTTATAAAAACCAAGATGTTTGATTCCAAACCATGTTCCACACCACTGCCTCCTAGCTGCAAGTGATCCTCCATAGATGGTGCACCTTTTGAGGATCTAACACTTTATCGCAGTACCGTGAGAGCTCTTCAATATCTTACCCTTTCACGACCTGATTTAGCTTTTGCTGTAAACAAATTAAGTCAATTTCTTTCAGCTCCTTCGCAGGTTCATTGGTAGCATGTCAAACGAGTTCTTCGTTATATTAAAGGCACCCTACAGACCGGCATCACATTTACTCCAGCCAAGCAACTTACACTGGAAGGTTTTGCTGATGCGGACTGGGCCAGTAGCTTGGATGACAGGAAATCTACTAGTGGACATTGCCTTTATCTTGGTGGGAATCTCATCTGTTGGTCTTCAAGGAAACAAAGGGTTGTCGCTCGCAGCAGTACAGAGGCTGAGTATCGGTCTCTTGCCTCCGCTGCCACTGATATCATTTGGATTCGTTCCATCTTCACTGAACTCAAGCTTCCTCTTTCTACTCCTCATCTCTTATGCTGTGACAACATTAGTGCAAATTCACTTGCTCACAATCCCGTATTTCACTCACGGACGAAACATATCGAAATTGACATCCATTTCATTCGTGACATGATCAAGGCTGGTTCACTTGAAGTTCGCTATGTACCGACCGTGGCTCAAACAGCTAACATTTTCACCAAAGCGTTGCCAATCTCTTGATTTCTTCTTTTGAATATCAAACTTGTAACTGATGGAGATCAGTTTCTTTTGATAGGGCATGCTGATCATGATCAATTTTCCAAATTGAAATTCAAACTCACTGATCTAGATCAGTCAAGTTTGAGGGGGAATGTTAGAATATAGTTAATATCAGCATTCCTCAGCTGAAGAGTTAAAGTGTTGCAGAAAACAGAGCATGCATGCACAACATTGGCATTATACGAATACACAGCATTGGAGCTGTATTGCTGAAGCAACAGCTGAAGATTCTCAACCCCACCAGAAGAAACAGTAGAACTGATGTAGCTCATCAGAACTCCATAGGCGGGAAAGTTACAATTCTGTTATGAATTGTAACTAACTGTGTGATGTGGCATTGAGGTTGTTAATGATTTAGTTGTGATCTAGAATTGTAAAAGCTTTGTTATAAAGTGAGAACATTCATTTTGTAAGAAAATGAGAAAAATACTGATGAAATAAAATATCCCAGAAATGCTTTTCTCTCTTCTTCCTATGTTCTTATCTTTCATGCATAGTTTCTAGTCATTTTATAATGACAAATAATTAAATTTGTCACAAAATAATACCTATAGTGATACATTTAAAATATGTCACTAAAAAATGTGTCACTACATATCACTTTTTTTGTGGTGGATATTCATTGACAATATATATAAAACTAGATCCAAATGGTAAACCAAAATATTCAAAAAGCTTCTACAAGTGTTTGTGCTACTTTTCTCAGCTGGTTCCTAGAAAATCCCCCTAGAAAAAGCCTGGGGTTAGGGTGGTTACCGGTGGTGGTTCGACTAAGTTCTCACATTAGTTTGTACTAAGTTCTAGTAATAGATGAATGCATTGACAATTTTCTTATCTCATCTTTTGTTTTAATTTTTGTACAATTAAAAAAAAACAATGGACGGCTACTTCGGCCTACATATTATTTGTTATCTTCTTTTTATTTATGTTGTTTACAAAGACGAAGTTTACTCGTTTGTGATTAAAAATAATAATTTTTTTTGAAATAAATTCAAAATAATAATTGAAAAATAAAACGTGTTATGACATGTCCGAAAACAACATTGTCTATTTACATTAATTTTATAACATTTATCATATAAATATATCTCAAAACAATATTAAACACACAAACATAAACTTTCAAGCAACTATAAATGTCAAAGGACTTGATTAAATTCTTAGCAAATTTATAGTGATTAACAAGTATTGAGCCCACTAGCTTTGTGCAATCCTGAATGGAAGACAACCATGGATACTGAATATGAAGATCTTCAGCACAATCATACCTGGTCTTTAGTTTCACGCTCAGCATCCTTCAATGTAGTTGGTAATAAATGGGTTTTCAAGTTAAAATTGAATCTAGATAGTTCTGTTACTTTGATACCAAGATAAAATTTAGAAGTAAATGAAATATTGTAAAATCATATTATAAAATAGGAAACTCTAAGACTATCATATTGTTTACACTCCTGATGAGATAAATTCAGACTCTTGATAAGCCTTAACTTCTTTTTTGGTCTTATCAAGATGTAACAATTTTGAAATCAGCATAAAATGTATATATTTAATCTGATTGACTTGATCTGATTTGAATTTGATTTTTTCAGGTTAGGTGTAAGGAGTATATTACTGAACAAAACTCATCAATAATTTAGGTGTGAGGAGAATAGCACGGGATGAAACTCATCACGTCTAATTTGAATAATCCATCTTTTAATACTATTAACATTTTTTTTTTATCAATCTGATTGGTCGGCATATAAGGATTATTATTGACTTGATCAATCGATAGATATATGCATTCACAATTTTTTAAGTTTAATTCTTGTCTTGCCTTTTTGTTATTATTTTTACAATTAAATAAATAATGGACGGCTACTTTGGCCTATGTATTATTTTTTTGCCTTTTTTTTTCTTTTTTTTTTTTAAAGACCGCGTGAATAAAGTTTACTTCTTTGTGAGTCAAAATAATACTTAAAAAAAAAGGCCTTTAATTTATTTTTATTATATAGAAAAAAATGACTTTTTGTTGGTTTCTCTGAAGTTCATTGTAGTTGATTTCAATGATCTCCTTCTTGAAAATATAATTTTAACTAATCTTTCAATTTAAAATTTTAACTATCCATATTAAAATAAAAAAACTTCTTATTAGTTAAAAATTAAAATGTTGAAAACGGAAATATGTAAATTAATAACCAAATAAAACAAATTACTCTTTTGATTTAAATGAAATAAAACAATTTTTTAATTTGTTTCTATAATACTATGAGCAAATTGCTAACACTTGTAAAAAATGATTATTCTCTCCTTTAAAAAATCATAATTTACTTATATTTCATAATATTTTTATATAATGACTTTTTTTAAAAAAAATGTAAAAAATAAAAATTCTGTACGCAAAAAATAATATGTTAAAAAAAAATCTTTATCTTAAACATAAAACTATACAGGGACTTCATTATATGATACGTCTGGTGAGATATTAGGGTTTATAAAAAAAGAAAAAAAAAAGGTTTTTTATTCAATTGTTATAAAATTAGTTAATTGGTTTTGTCTTATAAATAAAATTGGAAAGACTAAAATAGCTTTCAATTCTAAACGGTGGGTAGAATTCATACCTGCCTATTGCGGGGTGGGTAGAATTGCCGTCCCTCCCTAGTTAGAATGTTATTATTTTAAATGTTAAAATACATTATTTTGGACTGTAGTGGATGTCTGTATGAATATTTCACGATGCATGCATTAGCTTTGAGAGAAATACCACTAGGTAAATCTTATCTATAATCGACTTAATCAATCAATAAATGCATACATTAACAATTTTCTTATGTCATCTTTTGTTTTTATTTTTGTACAATTAAAAAAAACAATGGACGGCTACTTTGGCCTGCGTATTATTTTACTCGTTTGTGATTCAAAATATTAAAAAAGAAAAGCAACCATGAAAATGATAAGATGGGGACCAAATACAACTGGCAGGAGAGAGAAAGTGAAGCAAAAGATAGTGTTGTAGACAGAATCTCATATAAAGCATGTCCCCTCATAAGGAACATGAAGATATCCAGGTGGCACTATCAAAAGAAGACATATGGAGATTTTTACCAGGTGGACCTGCACCTAGAGGGACCAGTCTGACTTGGACAGAGCATCTGACCTATCAGAGGAGGACAGCAAGGCGCCAAACTGTCCAGAAGGATCCTGAGTCACATCCTACAATTTACATGTCCAATGGCTATTGGTTTCAAACGTGTGTTTATTACAAGACCAGGGGAGATGGAGAATTAAAAGGCAGGCTAGAAAGGGAAAAATAAAGGACGATAGAGGAGGAGACACATGGCAGAGGCTGTGAGGAAATGTCTGTCTCTTGGAGCCTATACCCATGCAAATTCATTTGAAAAGGTTGGCTACTTTTTTCATATCTCTCATATTTCTTTTCATTTCATAGTTCATATGGAAAGATTAAGAGGCAGATGTTTCTATATTAACTTGAGTGTCAGAGTGTGGTAGTCGAACCACCACCGGTAACCACCCTGACCCCAGGCTTTTATATGTCCTTACAGGCTTCTTTTAGGAGGATTTTCTAGGAACCAGCTGAGAAAAGTAGCACAAACACTTGCAAAAGCTTTTTGAATATTTTGGTCTATCATTTGAATCTAGTTTTATATATATTGTCAATGAATATCCACTACAAAAAAAGTGATATGTAGTGACACATTTTTTAGTGACATATTTTAAATGTATCACTGTAGGTATTATTTTGTGACAAATTTAATTATTTGTCATTATATTTTTGGACCAAAATCTTCCTTCCAATTGTCTATTAAAAACTCTGTTTCAATTGAGACTTTTTCTAATAAATTGTCACAATTAAATAAAAATTAAATAAGTTGTGACAATTAATAAAATTAGTTACAAAATTAACTTGTAAAAAAAATAAAAAAAATTATTTTGTGACTCATACAAATATAACAGTATTAAAATTAATTGCTCCGACTTTTTTATTCTATCACAAATTACTGTATTTTATTTATTTATTTTAATTTTATCATGATTCCTAAACCCTATTAACCAATTAGGGGCATTCGAATATATGAAGGTAGTGCTATTAACATGTTAATCTTTGGATAGACTTATTTATTGAATAACACGAAAAGAAAAAAAAGAAATAATATTTTATAAATTAATTGATAAAAAAACGTGATAGATTAATACAAATTAGATGATCAATTTTGTGGCCGATTTTATAATTTTATAATTTGTCTTGAAAAATTAAAAAAAAAAATAGATAATTTGTGGCAATCAATATCATTAGTCAGAAAATTAAATTATAAAAAAAATACATTTAATTAA
The DNA here is from genome assembly GCA_003430845.1 of Xanthoceras sorbifolium. Taxonomy (NCBI): domain Eukaryota; kingdom Viridiplantae; phylum Streptophyta; class Magnoliopsida; order Sapindales; family Sapindaceae; genus Xanthoceras; species Xanthoceras sorbifolium. The sequence continues at coordinate 2,771,317 of CM010615.1, forward strand.
TTTGTGACAAAAAAAAAAACACTCCTAAAACAAAATAGAGTTATTTGCTTCGGATTCATTTAACATCCAAGAAAATTTTATATAGCAACCTCTTTTCATATAAGGTACGAACTCATTTATTCTTTTTTAGATTTACAAGAATTAGGATTGGGTTATCATATTTGGGATTAAATTTAATATTGTTAATTTTTTTTTTTTTGGTCTCAAATCTACCCGCTAAAGCAATTCCTTGTTTCACCACAACTCAGACACCATGTTTTCTCTACTCTCACAATATTAATTTATCACTTTCCCAAAAAAATACAAGAAAGTAAAGGAAAGTAAGTATAGATTAACTAAAGCAGTTGTAGAGGAATATAGATATGTAAACTTTCTCTATTTATTTTTTTTCATATTAAGACCTTCGATGATTTTTTTTTCTTCTCACTTCTTCATATGGTAGTCTGTTGTAGATAGTTTTTGCAGTCTGGTATAAGCTGTGCACACCAACTGTTTGATTAAATACCTTGGTAGAGTTTTCTTCTTCATATCATTAACTTATAACCTTTTTTTTTTTCTTTTTTCGATTAGGTTCTTTTTCTTTTGTCAATGTGTCTTTTATTATTATTATTTTTTTTGTGAATTTGTTGATATTTATTTATAGATTTGCTTGATTTTATGTTGTTTATTTGTTGTAATACTCATTATTTTTTACTCGATTTTTCATATTGCAGCTCAACAACTGTGATTTTTTTTTTTTGGACAAAGTACTAATTTGTATTAAGTTCTTTTAATATTATTGATTTATCCTTTCATAAGCTACTGAAAGTTAATAATATGAATGCATCACTTATTTCTCCTTCCAAATTCTAAAAAGTGAAAAGCTAATTTCAATGTTAGTAAAAAGATGCCTTTAATAATAGGGCGGCTAATTTATGCTATTTTTGCTTTTGTATTATTTTCTTCCTTCCCCATCGGGCAAAGTCCTCGTCAACAAGTCAATATTAAGGTCCATACAGAATTGAAAATGGGTATGTAACAATACCAACATACAAAATTGGGATGATTTCAAAATTCTCAAGTACAAAAGTTGTAGAGAAATCAGAATATACGAGACCTAAGCAAACTTGATCATTTATTCATTGAAACGACTATTTTCATTTACCACAACATTTTAAAATTGAACAACTCAATCCCAGTTTCAAAATATCTTAGCACGCTATATACATTAAGATTTTAACTCGAAGCTCATCATACTTTATTCAACGTACTGAGTTAAGAAGCTCGATCTGAACAAAAAGAAACGAAGCCTTGGTCATATATATCTACCAAGAAATTAAATGACAAAAAGAAAATATGAACACACAGACAGAATAATACATATTGACTCTGGGTTTTAGAACTATAAAGCATTGCTTTTCTACTCTTTCCAACTCAAATAGTATTTGAAAGCCCACAAACCACCATTGTTTGAAAGGTTTAACTGTCAAGATACATTATGGACATGAAGATCACTAATTACTGTTACACCAAACTAGCCACAACACCAAAAGAAAATAAGTAGAGAACACTAGCGAAAACTTTCAAATTGCTGCAGTAAGGGAATTATAATCAGTAAAATATCATTGCATACCTTGGCGTAATTATGTCACTCGTTCACGAAGAAGGAGTGTCCGGCTGCTTTTTTGGCATTGCATCTTGAAATGCTGGTAGTTCATTGTATGCGTCATGCAACCTCAGTATAAGGGGGTATTTACTCTGCATTTACAGTTGAACAAAGAGAATTGTTGGCATAGAAACAGGGATACAGAACACATAAAGCCATCAAGTTTATACTTCAATGTAATTAACATATAAAATGTACTTTCTCATTTTCCGTTTTTTATTTCAGATTTGAAATGATAAATCAAATACAAAAATTGCTTCAAAGAATATCAACTTAAAAAATGAAACTCATAGGGTAAGAATTACCATGTCAAGATTGAAACTTTTGATTGCTGCATAAATCTGTGGCGCTAGAAACAAATCTGCCTGCAAGATTAAATGATATATGTATAAAACTCATTACATAAATTCACATAACACATTCAAGTTTTATGGTGAATTAGAAGTAAAGTTTTCGCATACTCATGCTACATATGGTTGACATCAGTCCACTTATGAACATCACTGTAAGTTTACGTCAAAACCTAGCATTACTGATAAAATTGATATAATATCATCTCAAAAGTCGATAGTCTGGGAGCAGAAACATGTCCAGATGGTAATCAAGAAAAAGGATAGTGGATCAGATTCTATTAAATTGATATATACAAAACACTTGCAGAATAAAGTAAAGAACACAAAACATTGTTATTTCAGCAAGATATTTCTCACACTCCCTCACTCTTTTCTCGCTTTTTTCTGTAACACAAATCATAATTATTTCGGCTATCTCTTCACATCTACAGGGCTTCCAAACCCCGCTTTTATACACAAACAGGGTTGAAGCTAGAAAAACAAACCAGGTAGACTTCATCTCCAGTTGCATATTTCCCAGCGTAGTCTTTTAACAGCTCCTCAAGTGCTGAAACGCATGCAAGTTATATTAAGAAAAAACTAACACATGAAATATAATAGAAGTACATATTTGGTAAGACACTTTGGGGAGGGCTAAACTTGAAGCAGTTATTACATTGAATCATATATAGAGTGGTATTATCCGTATATTCACAGGCATGCATCTATACACGTATACTTATGTGTTCACACTCGTATGTAGGCATGATATATGCATAAATCATTTCGTTCTCAAAGTAGCCTTAGTTTTGCCTTTGAAAAAGAATCATAAAAGTATGAACCCATTAACAATGGACCTATACATGTTCTCACCCACACAGAGCTAAAAGTAAACCAACAATAACCGTTCAAAATTCCATTGACTCTCCATCAAGAAAATTGCTCATGAAAATATACTAAATGGATTTAACTGTCATGATACAAAGGTATAAACCTTGTCAACGGGAAAAGAAAGGTGTGTATGTAGTCCATTTGATGTAATGGCTTACCTACAAACCCATTTCCAATGTGAAATTCAACCCATGGAAGTGTCTCATCTGCACTAATTTTCTCTTCGATGTATTTCTGTAAATAAAAAATCAAACAATTATTATTGAATATATATTCCAAAATTGCTACTACAGGTCATTAACTTCCACAAAATAAAGGAGGTTCAAATACACACCAGTCCTGCAAGATTCTGATGAGGCTGTATGCTAGAAGAAACAATGTTTGCAGCCTACAACTCAGGAGCCAAGAAATCCATTGGTATCAAATTTGAAACGTATTTTTGTACAAAATCAGTTGTAAAATCACATGGATTGATCACACAATTAATTAGCAAAACAGTTTGCGCAACATGCAGAGATATAATCCATGAATTAAACTAGCAATGGTTCATAACAGGACCAGCGAGCTGAATTGTTGATAATAATAGTTAATAAATAGTTGACACAAACAGTGAAATGATCCAAAGAGAAAATAATGAAGTATAGAGAAAAGCAAATGGAAATAGACCTGATAATTGATAGCTTTCTTCTTAAGATCAGAAGGCAACAATGGATGCTGAGGATACTTCTCTTCCAGATACTGTAAACATGTTAAATGACAACCATTTTTACATTGAAACAACAAAGAAGCTAAAAATGTTTATTCATTTTCAAAACAAAAAAATCTGACCATTAAAATAGCAAACGAATCAGAAAGAACAACATCCCCATCAACCAGCACAGGCACATAACCAATAGGATTCAGCTTCCTGAACTCTACATAGAAAAAAAAAAAAAAAAAACCCAAACATCAAACAAAATCAAAGCCATATCCATCTGGGTAAATACAATAATGATAAAAGAAACTCACCAGGAGTATGCTGCTCTCCCTTCATCACGTTGACTGCTTTGTACTCATATTCCAGCCCTGTATGTAATAAAAAAAATAAGGCCAGAATCAAATCTTGACAAATTTATTAAAACAATAAGAAGAACAAGAGAGGACCTTTGAAGTTGAGGCCGATTCTAACACGATAAGAACAAGAGCTCCTCCAATAAGAATAGAGTTGCAGCTTCTTGTTACCATCATCTCCACTTGCCTGATCATCAAAATAATAATAACAGTAATAAACAAAAAGCATAAACAACAATCAATCAATCACCATTTTTACAAAGATTGAAGATTGTTCATGGTACCTGTTGGGAAAAAATGTGTTTGTAAAATAATAAATCTTATGGCCCCAGGATAATTTCCCAAACCAAATAGAGTAAAAATAACTCCAACAATTTTAGCGTGGAAAACCCTCCAGAAAATGAAGGTAAAAACCACGGGACCCGTAGGCCGCTTAACAACTCCACTATAATAATAATGGGATTACAAACTTCACCCTTGGGTGGATCTCTCACAAATTACAATAACAATGTAACTTCAATTTGTGGATAGAACCTCACAAATTGGCTCACAATTTCTCTCTCAGAAAACTCTCTCTATTTTTCTCTGAGGATCTCTCAACACACACACACACTCTCTCAATTGTTGTGTTTTTGCTTTGCTTTTCTTGATTGATTGTTCTAAGAGCTCACCTATTTATAGGTGAGGATTTGTAGAAAGAATCAAACACAATTATGTTGATCCACCATGAAAGAAGCATTTACACCTAGAGTTCATGTGCTTCATTCTTTATTTCACATGAGATGAGCATCTCATGCTTTATTCCACATGAGGTGGACCAACAAATCTCCCCCTCCACTTCATGTGAAGCAGGGTTCCTCCATACCAGCAATTTCTCTACATATAGCAAGCTTTTCTCTAGGCAGATTTTTCGTCATCATATCTGCGCCGTTGTCATTGGTATGAATCTTCTCAACTTGTAACAGTTTATTTTCCAACACATCACGAATCCAGTGATACCTTATGTCGATGTGCTTGGACCTTGAGTGAAAGGTTTGGTTCTTACTAAGGTGAATTGCGCTCTGACTGTCGCAATAAAGAACATAGCTTTCCTGTTTCTGATCCAACTCTTGTAGGAACTTTTCCATCCACAGCATCTCCTTACAACCCTCAGTAATTGCGATGTACTCTGCTTCTGTGGTGCTTAAGGCAATACATTTTTGTAACCGTGATTGCCATGAGACAGCTCCCCCTGCAAATGTTATTAGGTACCCGGATATAGACTTTCTCGTATCCATGTCACCAGCCATATCTGAATCTGTATATCCTTCTAATACATGTTTACTATTACCAAAACATAAACAATGACTGGAAGTACCTCTGAGATACCTGAGTATCCATTTGACTGCTGTCCAATGTTCCTTTCCAGGATTAGATAGGAATCGGCTCACAATACCAACAGCATGAGCAATGTCTGGTCTAGTGCATACCATAGCGTACATTAGACTGCCAACCGCCGATGCATAAGGCACTTTGCTCATTTCTGATTTCTCTTCCTTGCTAGAAGGACACTGACTTGCATTAAGCTTGAAGTGGCTTGCAAGTGGAGAACTAACAGATTTGGCTTTGCTCATGTTGAATCTTTCAAGAACCTTTTCAACATACCGTTCTTGAGATAGCCAGATTCTTCGATTTTGTCTGTTGCGGGTAATCCTCATGCCAAGAATCTGCTTAGCGGGTCCTAAATCCTTCATTGCAAAGGACTTGCTCAACTCTTTCTTCAACCTGTTAATTTTGCCGATATCTTGGCCAACAATTAACATATCATCAACATAAAGCAAAAGAATGATAAAATCACCATCAGAGAATTTCTTGATGAAGACGCAGTGATCAGCCGTCGTTCTGTTGTACTCATTTTTCTCCATGAACGAGTCAAACTTTTTGTACCATTGCCTTGGTGCCTGTTTCAGACCGTACAAACTCTTCTTTAGTCTGCATACTGATTTCTCCTTCCCTTTGACTTGGAAACCTTCAGGCTGCTCCATGTAGATCTCCTCGTCAAGATCACCATGTAAGAATGCGGTTTTTACGTCAAGTTGTTCAACCTCCAGATTGAGACTAGCTGCCAAGCCAAGAACAACTCGGATTGAAGACATTTTTACCACTGGTGAGAATATTTCTTCAAAATCAACACCCTTCTTCTGCCCGAATCCTTTCACAACCAGTCTTGCTTTGTAACGTGGTTGTGAGTTGCCTTCTTCACTTTTGATTTTGTACACCCATTTGTTCTTGAGAGCTTTCCTTCCTTGTGGTAATTTCACCAAGTCAAATGTGTGGTTCTCATGTAGGGATTTCATTTCTTCCTGCATGGCTTTTAACCACTCCGTCTTGTGCTGGTCAGTAATAGCTTCATCATAGCTCTCTGGTTCTCCCCCGTCAGTGAGCATCACATACTCATTAGGAGAATATTTACGACTTGGTTGTCGCTCTCTAGTGGACCTCCTTAACTGTACTTCTGGCTGGACTTGTTCTGGTTCTGGACTGCGAGCTGGTGGATGAACATCATCAGTATCTGGTGTTGCTCCCCCTTCATCAGAATTTGTTGGTGGAGAGACTGGTTCCAGATTAACTGGAATTTCATCTGACTGTGGCTTCTCGGGTTTCTCGAAATCCTCGATCGTCTGATCTTCAAGAAACACCACGTCTCTACTTCTAATGATCCTTTTGTTAACAGGATCCCAAAGTCTGTAGCCGAATTCTTCATGGGCATGTCCCACAAAGATACACTGTTTTGCTTTTCCATCCAGCTTGGACCTCTCGTCTTTTGGGATGTGGACAAATGCTCTGCAGCCAAATACTTTCAAGTGTTTGTAAGAAACGTCTTTCCCCGTCCAAACTCTTTCTGGTACGTCATAGTTCAACGGAACTGATGGAGAAAGGTTGATTAAGTCGACTGCGGTTCTCATTGCCTCCCCCCAAAAGGAGTTTGGCAGTTTTGCATTTGAGAGCATACATCTGACCCTTTCACAAATGGTTCTGTTCATCCTCTCTGCAACACCGTTATGTTGAGGTGTTTTTGGTACTGATTTTTCTAGCCTGATGCCGAAACTTCTGCAGTACTCCTCGAATGGTCCGCGGTACTCACCGCCATTGTCTGCACGTACACACTTCAAACGTCTGCCAGTTTCTCGTTCAACTTTTACATGAAACTGCTTGAAAACTTCCTGCACTTGATCTTTAGTTTTCAAAGCAAAAGTCCATACTTTTCTAGAATGGTCATCAATGAAAGTCACAAAATAAGTAGCACCTCCTAGTGACTTATAACTCATTGAACATACATCTGTGTGTATTAAATCTAGAATATTCGCCTTTCTAGATGGTGGGGAACTACGAAATGCAACTCTGTGTTGTTTTCCCATAATACAATCAACACAAGTAGGCAATGATGTACCTTTCATTCCTGGCAAGAGCGCCTTCTTGGAAAGAATACTGAGACCTTTTTCACTCATGTGGCCGAGCCGCTTATGCCATAGCTCGGTGGGAACTTCTTTCCTGGTGGTGTTTACTTCTCCTCTACATAGCTTGGCTTCTGTGTGGTAGAGGGATGTATCTTTCTTGCCTTTTGCTATTACCAAATTGCCTCTGGTAAGCTTCCATTTTCCTTCACTAAAATAATTGCTGTAACCATCGTCATCAAGTATTCCGGTGGAGATCAGATTGAGGCGGATATCAGGAACATGCCTCACATCTTTCAAAACTAGCTTGCATCCAAGGTTAGTTTCTAAATGGATATTTCCGATGCCGATAATTTTGGAGACATCATCATTTCCCATCCTCACTCGTCCGAAATCACCTTGAGTGTAGGTTGAGAAGAACTTCAGTCGTGAAGTGACATGGTATGATGCACCTGAGTCAACTACCCATGTAGAATCTTGACTTGCAAGATTGACATAATCCTCAGCTTGAACAACGACAACTTCTTCGGTGACTGTTGCGGTGTCATTTGTTCGGGTTTGTGCATCCTGATTTCTGGTTCGCTCCGCCTTTAACTTTCGACATTCTCGAATGAAATGTCCGAGCTTACCACAGTGGTAACACTTCTTGTCATGCCTTGATCGGGACTTTGACCGTCCTCTTTGCTGACTTTGGTTATGGGGATTTTTACTCCTTCCCCTCCATTCTTGCTTGCCTTGTTTCTCCGTAACAAGTGCTTCATTTTCAGGGGTATGCCCTTCGTCTTTTCGTCGAGACTCTTCATTGAGCATTCTGTCTTTTACCATATCCATGGTAAGTTTGCCGTCAGGAGCAGAGTTACTAACTGACACAACCAGAGTGTCCCAGCTTTTTGGTAGAGAACTCAGCATCAACAATGCTTGCAACTCGTCATCTACAGTCATTTTCATAGAGTTGAGTTGATCTACGATGCCTTGGAACTCGCTCATGTGTTCTGACACGCTGTTTCCATCTTTATACTTCAAGTTGACTAATCGTCGCATCAGATTAGCTTTATTCTGTGCAGTTGTCCTTGCATACATTTTCTCCAACTTTTGCCAAAGAACATAAGCATCGTGTTCATTAGCAAAGTTTTGGAAAATGCTTCTGTCGATCCATTGTCTGATTTGAGCAGCACATTTTCGGTTTAGCACAGTCCACTCAACGTCTGATGTGGACGTCGAAGTGCTGGATGTCTTGGCATCCGTCGAAGCTGTAGTCACTGCTTCCTCCTTCGGCATTACAATCGGCTTCCACAGATCTTTAATGTATAAAAGATCCTCCATCTTTGGCTTCCATACTGCATAATTAAATGCAGTTAACTTGATCATGTTGCCTGTGCTCTCCTCCATTTGGATCGTTAGTCAACAAGTTTCGCCGAGTTTGATATTTTTCAGCGATGAATAGTACTTCGTGAATAGTACTTCGTATGCGTGAATAGTGCACGTGGTCGTGAACAGTACACCAGGTAAGTTCCCAGGAAAGAGAGGTGGGTCACAACGGACACACTTAAATACCAAATCTTTCCTAGCCAGAATCTTTCCTAGACATGTACTTTCCGCACCACCACACTTCCAGCAATCACAAAAATCAGTAAACTCAAGAATAATTCTTTTCTGATGTGGAAGATCAGATAATACTGCAACCACAGAGCATACTAAGAATTTTCTAGAGAATCTGATACAGGCTCTGATACCACTTTGTTGGGAAAAAATGTGTTTGTAAAATAATAAATCTTACGGCCCCAGGATAATTTCCCAAACCAAATAGAGTAAAAATAACTCCAACAATTTTAGCGTGGAAAACCCTCCAGAAAATGAAGGTAAAAACCACGGGACCCGTAGGCCGCTTAACAACTCCACTATAATAATAATGGGATTACAAACTTCACCCTTGGGTGGATCTCTCACAAATTACAATAACAATGTAACTTCAATTTGTGGATAGAACCTCACAAATTGGCTCACAATTTCTCTCTCAGAAAACTCTCTCTATTTTTCTCTGAGGATCTCTCAACACACACACACACTCTCTCAATTGTTGTGTTTTTGCTTTGCTTTTCTTGATTGATTGTTCTAAGAGCTCACCTATTTATAGGTGAGGATTTGTAGAAAGAATCAAACACAATTATGTTGATCCACCATGAAACAAACATTTACACCTAGAGTTCATGTGCTTCATTCTTTATTTCACATGAGATGAGCATCTCATGCTTTATTCCACATGAGGTGGACCAACAGTACCATGGTTGAAGTTATCAGCAACAACAGAACAGACAACAGAGTGAAGTTGACCGACTCAATACTCCTCCAACACGGCTCTTCTTTTATCTTTGCTTTTGCTCATTCTTTTTTCATTTTTGTTTTGTTTTGTTTGGGCCGTAAAGTGTAAATATGCCCATCACGTTAAAGAAGTATATTCGAGTGTCTACTGGCTTTGTATATGACAAAATTAGCTTTCTTGTTCTTGTTTACTGTCTTTAATCATAGAATTTTTTCAACTTTTTCTCACTTCTTGGATGAAGAATTAATCCATTATTGAAAGTTTCAATAAAATCTCATAAAACCGGTAAAGGCTTACAGGTTCAAATCATTATACCTAGAGACGTAGTCAGGATCGTATGTCAGGATGAATTAATATATATTGAGTTATATAAACAGTAAAAATACACCATTTTGATATAAAGAAAAGACAAAAATAAAGTATAAAATAAACATACATTGGACTTAAAAAACAAAACTACTTAAGTTAATACTAAATTAATTATTAATAAAAATTTTAAAATAAATAAAGAATACGAATCTAAAAATTTGGGTTCGAAAGTAAACCCAAAAACTAGGTTCGAACGCAGAGATTTAAAGAGAAGAAATCAGCAAACAATATTAAAATAAAATTATTAATTATTAAACTAAAATAAAATGAATTACGTATCAGTACAAAGAGTAATTGATTCGCGGATTCGATTATGTTTGAGAGAAAGAGTTGTGAAGAAAGTATTGCGTAAGTGTGTATAGTAATATGCTATTTTATGTCAAAAAAATAAAATAATGCATTATTAATTCTTTTATTTTGACAGGAATACTAAAAAATAATAATAGTAATACTAAAAAGTCATGCACGTACCCTCCAATTTCCAAATTTGTAATAATTCATAAAAATACATGTTAGGATCTTAGTCAATGCTCTGATACCACTGTTAAAATCCTGTATATGAAAGCAATATACCGCAACTAAAGTAGAGATTTGAAAAAAATGAAAAAAAACTGGACACAAAGTACTATTTACGTGGTAAAATTCCTAATTAATTTGAAGGAAACATCCACGGGTAAAAATAGAAGGACTTTATTAGACCAAAATAATTACAACCTCTATAATAATATTAGGAGAGAACAACCTCACAAGAGGCTTAAGGGAGAAGAGAAGAGACTACATTTTGGGATGAATTACAAATGAAAGGAAGAGACTACACTGTTCACGTGTACGACACTGTTCGCTGGCACTGTGCACTAGCGCCCACAGTCCTCAATCCGGTATCATTCAAATACTGTTCACTGTTCAAGAATGTTCATTGTTCAACATTACTTACTGGTTACTGTTCACACATACTATTGCTTTTAGGTTACTGTTCACACATACTATTGCTTTTAGGTTACCCGTACTATTTCTATAGCACTGTTCACCCACACTAGAAATAGCACTGTTCGCCCACACTATTTCTATTGGGTCAGCCTAATACTGTATTTAGCCTAAACTATTCGGACCACTATCCACCCTTATTTTGGACTTGAAAAATGCCTTCACACTTTCCACCATACATATTCGAATTTGACCAACTTATGAAAAGTTCGAGAGAGAACATTTGTAATTTTTATTTTTACAGTAGTACTTCTTCGCATGTGTAGTGAATTAATATTCCCCATTTCGTTCTTTTGAAAAACAAATACAACAGTGATCACAGCAAACGCCAAAGGAAACAACGACAAATCATAATTGTTCTTGGCACCTAAAATTGCCATAATGAAGCGGACAAATGTAACTATCAATTGGACAACAGAGACGACAATCTCCACTGCTCTTAATTGCCTTTGAGCTTGTAGTCTGGTTCTTTCAATGAAATAAGTGTAGATGGTCATAGCAAAACCAAATGCAGACAAGTGAAATGTAGCTACAAGATTTAGCCTCTTTTTCCCAATCATATCCAACACAGTTGATATTGCTTCCAGAGCAAGGAAAAGTACAGCAAGTGCTTGTTTCTTATATTTACCGAATAATGCTTGGCAGCCCTATGATTTATAAGAATACAATAAATTGTATAAGATCATATATTATATATATATATATATATAGAGCATTGACAAATTATATTTCTAAAAGCCAAAAAGCCGTTTTCTCAACTGTAGAGACATCATAATATCCAGGTAAAATTTCATTTACCTCCATTGAGGTTTGGTTTCAATTACAAGCAGACTCTCTCTAGTAGAAAGAAAGATAGAGACATCTTCTACATTTATGAATATATTTTACGAAACTGTAATACGCGTCTTTAGCATTTTTCAGGATTGTTTTCTGATAATAGTCTTCGAAATATCTTAGTATGCTATATACATTGAGATTTTAACTCGAAGTTCATCATACTTTATTCAGCGTATTGAGTCAAGAAGCTCGATCTGAACAAAAAGAAACGAACAAATTTCAGCTCGATTGGTAATTATAGTCTTGGTCATATATATCTACCAAGAAATTAAAGGACAAAAAGAAAAGTTTTCGCATAACAATACATATTGACTCGGGTTTTAGAACTAGAAAGAATTGCTTTTCGACTCATTTTAATAAGTATTAGTATTTGAAGGCCTAGAAACTAGCATTTCTTGAAACGTTAAATGTCAGGATACATTCTTGGCATGAAGATCACTAATTACTGGTATACCAAACTAATCACAACACCAAAAAAAAATAAGTTGAGAATTATTAAAAACTTTCAAATTGCTGCAGGAAGGGAATTATTATTAGTAAAATATCATTACATACCTTAGCCTAATTATGTCACTAGTTCACGAGGAAGGAGTGTCTGGCTGTTTTTCTGGCATCGCATTTTGAAATGCTGGCAGTTCACTGTATGCTTCATGCAACTTCAGTAAAATGGGGTATTTACTCTGCATTTACAGTTGAGCAAAGGTAATTGTTAGCATAGAAACAGCGATACAGAACAGATAAAGCCATCAAGTTTATATTTCAATGTAATTAACGTATACAGTGTACTCTCCTTTTTCGTTTTTTATTTCATGGTTTTCAAAGAACATAGATTTGAAATGATATATCAGATACAAAAGTTGCTTCAAAGAATATGAACCTAATAAATGAAACTCATAGGGTAAGAATTACCATGTCAAGATTGAACCTCTTGATTGCCGCATAAATCTGTGGCGCTAGAAACAAATCTGCCTGCAAGATTACATGATATATGTATAACACTCATTACATAAATTCACATATAACACATTCATGTTTTATGGTGAATTAGAAGTAAAGTTTTCGCATACTCATGCTACATACAACTTAAAAGTGCAAGGTACATGGTTGACATCAGTCCACTTATGAACATCACTGTAAGTTTATGTCAAAACCTAGTATTACTGATAAAATTGATATAATATCATCTCAAAAGTTAATAGTCCGGGAGCAGAAACAAGTCCAGATGTTAATCCCGAAAAAGGGTAGTGGATCAGAACACAAAACATTGTTATTTCAGCAGATATTTCTCACACCCTTCCTCACTTTTTTCTCAAACACAAATCATTGTTATTTCAGCTATCCCTTCACATCTGCAGGGCTTCCAAACCCCGCTTTTATAATAGTTGTGCCCACACTTTATGTATCGTATAGATGCACGCATACACACAAGAGGGTTGAAGCTAGAAAAACAAACCAGGCAGACTTCATCTCCAGTTGCATATTTCCCAGTGTAGTCTTTTAACAGCTCCTCAAGTGCTGAAACACATGCAAGTCATAGTAAGAAAAAACTAATACATGAAATGTAGAAATCACAACTCAGCAAAATATAAGTACATATTTGGTAGGACATTTTGGGGAGGACTAAACTTGAAACAGATAATTACATTGAATCATATGTAAAGTGGTATTATATGTATATTCACAGGCATGCATCTTTAAACGTATACTTATATGTGCTCACGCTCTCATATAGGCATGATATATGCATAAATCATTTCGTTCTCAAAGTAGCCTTAGTTTTGCCTTTGAAAAAGAATTATAAAAGTATGAACCCATTAACAATGGAGACCTATCACATGTTCTTACCCACACAGAGCTAAAAGTAATCCAACAATAACCGTTCAAATTTCCATCGACTCTCCATCAAGAAAATTGCTCATGAAAATATACTAAATGGATTTGACTGTCACGATACAGTGGTATAAACCTTGTCAATAGGGGAGAAAAAGGTGTGTGTATGTAGTAGATTCGATGTAATGGCTTACCTGCAAATCCATTTCCAATGTGAAATTCAACCCATGAAAGTTTCTCATCTGCACTAATTTTCTCCTCGATGTATTTCTATAAATAAAATATCAAACAATTATTATCGAATATATATTCCAAAATTGCTACAACAGGTCATTAACTTCCACAAAATAAAGGAGATTCAAATACACACCAGTCCTGCAAGATTCTGATGAGGCTGTATGCTAGAGGAAACAATGTTTGCAGCCTACAACTCAAGAGCCAAGAAATCCATTGGTATCAAATTTGAAACGTATTTTTGTACAAAATCAGGTGTAAAATCACATGGATTAATCACACAATTAATCAGCAAAACAGTTTGAATTTTTGATAATAATAGTTAATAAATAATTGACACAAACAGTGCACTGACCCAAAGAGAAAATAATGAAGTATAGAGAAAAGCAAATGGAAATAGACCTGATAATTGATAGCTTTCTTTTTAAAATCAGAAGGCAACAATGGATGCTGAGGATACTTCTCTTCCAGATACTGAAAACATGATAATGACAACCATTTTTACATTGGAACAACAGAGAAGCTAAAAATGTTTATTCATTTTCAAAACAAAATAATCTGACCATTAAAATAGCAAACGAATCAGAAAGAACAACATCCCCATCAACCAGCACAGGCACATAACCAATAGGATTCAGCTTCCTGAACTCTAAATAAAATAAAAAATAAAAAAACCCAAACATCAAACAAAATCAAACCCATATCCATCTGGGTAAATACAATAATGACAAAAGAAACTCACCAGGAGTATGTTGCTCTCCCTTCACCAAGTTGATTGCTTTGTATTCATATTCCAGCCCTGTTTGTAATAAAAAAAAATAAGACCAAAATCAAATCTTGACAACTTTATTAAAACAGTAAGAAGAACAAGAGAGGACCTTTGAAGTTGAGGCCGATTCTAACACGATGAGAACAAGAGCTCCTCCAATAAGAATAGAGTTGCAGCTTCTTGTTACCATCATCTCCACTTGCCTGATCATCAAGATAATAATAACAGTAATAAACAAAAAGAATAAACAACAATCAATCAATCACCATTTTTACAAAGATTGAAGATTGTTCACGGTACCATGGTTGAAGTTATCAGCAACAACAGAACAGAACAGAGTGAAGTTGACCGACTCAATACTCCCCCAACACGACTCTTCTTTTATCTCTGCTTTTGTTCATTCTTTTTTTCATTTTTGTTTTGTTTTGTTTGGACCGTAAATTGTAGATAGGCCCATCACAAAGAATATGTTTTATGGGTTAATTGCACTAACACTCCTGTTGAATGGTGTTATTACATTCACAGGCAATTGTTTCGATTATTGCACACGCCACCCTTCAATTTCGTTGACTAAACAGTTAACTAACACTAAAGTTAATATTTTAGGCGAAAAGATCATTTTACCCTTACCATTTTATTTTATTTCTATTTTATTTAATAAATTATTATTTTTAATAATATTTAATTATATAAAAAAAAATTTAGTTTTTTTTTCTAGATTCTTCTTGTTTCCATTCTCTTCTTCTTCTTCCATTTTTTTTCTAGATTATTCTTCTCTTATCTTCTTCTTCTTCTTCCCTTTTCTTCTTCTTCTTTTTTTTTTATTAGAAAACCTTTGCAATTGAAACCATCGCAGATGGAAGATCTACGCAATGGACTCCATCAATGAAGCAGCTCCACAGATCTGCTCCTCCCATTTTGATTTTTTTTTTTCGTTTGAAGAAAATACATCTAGTGATTTGGAGTTTTAGCTCAATATTGACTATGAAGTTGTATTTGGGTAATTTGGATTTTGTTTTCAAGTTTTCACAAGATTGGAAATGGTTCTAGAAATCACCAAGGGACAATTTTGTGGAAGGAAAAGAAGAAGAAGAAGAAGAAGAGAGATATCTGGAACCATCATCATCTTTAAAAGAGAATGGAAGAAGAAAAAAAAAACAAGAAGAAGAAGAGAGAAATTTTTTATTTATTTTTTATTTTTTATTTTTTGGCAATGAACTAGATGATCATGTCCATTAGATGGAGATATTTTTATTCCATCTAATGGACCAGATCTCATCTGGTCCATTATTTTTTTTAAGTTTTTCTTTTTGGAAATTATTTTTATTAATTGTATTGTATTTTAATGGTTTAAAGGGAAAAAGACAATTTTGCCCTTGCTACAGTTATAGAGAGAATTTGACCAACTTATGAAAAGTTATAGAGAGAACATTTGTAATTTTTTTTTAATTATTATTATTATTGAAAACATGAATTGCAGTCTTTAATTTGTATAAAAGCAATGATGCAATCCTTTTGTAATTGAAATTAAGCAAAATACTGAAACCCAGTTGATCCAATCAGTGTTTTGTGTAATTCGGTTGGATAAGTTAGTTATCCGGCTTTAACATATCCGACTGATTCTAACTTAACCCAGTTTCTTGACAACTGAACTATTTCAATTTCCATCTTAAATTTGTATATCAAGCACTCATGTTCTTGTTCATCATCGATGAGAGAAAATAAAACAAATGTATGCAAACATCGAAAAGGGTATGAATATATATGTTATGAAATAGAAATGTACTATACACTGATCATACAGAGGTTTGTACTTGATTTCTTCAGGTTTAGTTTGTTGTAAATGAACAAATACAAAGTGTTTGTTAATTTTATTCTTCTCCATATGGAGGCTATTTATAGAAAAATACAAAGTTCTCACCTACCACACCAATGGCTAAGATTAAGTCTCACCTAACACACCAATGGTTAGGATTAAGTCTTCACCTACCACGCCAATGGCTTAGATTAAGTAATAGATTGTCAACTATATACAATAAATATCTTACATTAATAATAAAATACTCTAACACTCCCCCTCAAGTTGGTGCATAGATGTCACTCATGCCTAACTTGCTAATTGAGTCATGAAAACTCTTTCCATTAATGGCCTTTGTAAGGATATCTACAAGTTGGTCCTTACTTGGAACAAAAGGAAGTTCGATTATCTTTTATTCTAATTTCTCTTTGATGAAGAATCGATCAATCTTCGCATGCTTAGTACGATCATACTGTACAGGATTGTTAGCAATCTGTACTGAAGCCTTATTATCACAATACAGTCTCATGCAGTCTCTTTGGTGAAATCCCAAATCACTCAATAAATTCTCCAACCACAATAATTCAGTGATTCCTTGGGCAATCCCTTGGAATTCTGCCTCAGCACTGGATCGTGACACTATGGTCTGTTTCTTACTCCTCCAAATGACTAGGTTACCCCCTACAAAGATGAAGTAACCAGAAGTAGATCTCCGATCACTAGCATTACTAGCCCAATCAGCATCCGTGTATCCCTCGATATCTAGATGTTCATTTTTAGAAAACATTAATCTTCTACCGGGAGCTCCTTTTAAGTATCTCAGAATCCGAATGACTGCATCCATGTGACTCTCAGTAGGAGCGTACATAAATTGGCTTACTACACTCACTGCATATGCAATATCAGGACGAGTATGCGATAGATAGATAAGCTTACCAACAAGCCTTTGATATCTTTGTTTGTTTGTTGGGGTTCGATCAGGGTGATCTGGACATTCACATAACTTGTGATTTTGGTCCATAGGAGTATCTGTTGGTTTACTAGCAAGCATCCCAATTTTTGTAAGTAGATCAAGAACATACTTTCTCTGACTGAGGAAAATCCCATGTTTTGATCGGGCTACCTTAATTCCCAAAAAATACCTTAATACCCCCATGTCTTTCATTTCGAACTCTGTGGCCAAGTGTCTTTGAAGATTAGTTATCTCCAAATCATCGTTTCCTGTAGCAATCATATCGTCAACACGATCAGTATAGTGATTCTGTTACCCTTTTGTTTGAAGAATAAGGTGTGATCGGAGTTACTCTGCTGATATCCGAATTTCCTCATGGAAGTACTGAGTCTTCCAAACCAGGCTCTAGGTGATTGTTTTAGTCCGTAGAAAGCTTTTTTTAGTTTACAGACTTTACCAGTTTTAGAATTAAAACCAAAGGGAAGATCCATATAAACTTATTTACTGAGTTCCCCATGTAGAAATGCATTCTTTACATCAAATTGTTTCAATGGCCACTCCAGATTAGCTGCTAGTGAGAGAAGTACCCTAACAGTGTTTAACTTTGCTACTGGGGCAAAAGTCTCTTGATAGTCAACTCCTTAAGTCTGAGTGTACCCTTTAGCAACCAACCTGGCCTTGTAGCTTTTAATCGAGCCATCTTCTTTGTGTTTGATGGTATAGACCCAACAACATCCAACAGCTTTCTTCCCTTGAAGTAGATCCACTATTTCCTAGGTGCAATTTCTTTGTAAAGCTTTCATCTCCTCATCCATGGCTCGGACCCAATTATGGTCTGTCAATGCATCCTGCAATTTACTAGGAATAGATATAGAGGATAATTGATGTGCAAAAGCTTTAAAGGTTTCAAATAGTCTGTGAGTTGAGGTGTAATCAGTAATAGAGTAAAGAGCCTTACTATTTGCTGGAAGTCGTTCAAGAGAAAAACCAAACCGTAGAGGTGGTCTATATTCTCGACTAGGATACCGTCTAGTAGATAAACTGGGGTCAAGATTTGTGTGATTTTCACTAGACAAGTCATCAGATAAAATAGAGGGTTCAAGAGTAACCTCAGGTGCATTTTCAACCTTAGAGTCTGATTGACAAACCAGTGATGGGAAGAGGAAGGTTGTACTACCTGTATGAGAACTGACTCCCCCTGTTTCTCTTTTCCTTTATTCTGCCTTTCATATATTCTCAATATTGGTTCTGTTTTTTTCATGAGACTACAAGGAATCTCATATTCAGAAGATAAATTTTCTCTCTCGAAAGATTGACCTCTCAGACTAATGGGTATACTACTGTCAGTTTTAGGAGACTTCTCTTCATAGTTTGGATTCTCCCTCTGAAGAGAAGTCTCGGGGGTAAAGTATGTCTTATCTTCCCAAAACGTGACATCTTGTGACACAAATACCTTACGGGATGGAGGATGATAACATTTGTATCCTTTTTGTGAGCTAGAATACCCTATAAAAACACATTTAAGAGCATGCGGGTCTAACTTTCCTTGATGGGGAGCATGCATATGTATATATACCACACATCCAAATACCTGAGGAAGAATATGCAATGCAGTGTTAATATCACAGTAATGAGATAATGATTGCACTGAGTTTGAAAAGACAAAACACTGGATGACATACGATTAATAAGATATGCAGCAGATAGTACTGCATCACCCCAAAAGATTTAGGCATATGCATACCGAGCAGTAAAGATCGTGCAATCTCTAGGAGATGACGATTTTTACGTTCAACAGTACCATTTTATTGTGGGGTATGTGCACAAGATATTTGGTGGAGAATACCGTTTTTCAAACAAAAAGTTTTAACACTATGGTTTAGATGTTCACCACCATTATTTAAGCGTAAAACTTGAATTTTTTTATGAAATTGTGTGAAAATCATATGATAAAAATTTTGAAAGACGTCACAAACATCACTTTTATTTTTTAAAAGAAAAATCCAGGTCATACGAGTACAATCATCAATAAATGTAACAAACCAGCGCATACCAGATATAGACACAACATTAGATAGACCCCAAACATCAGAATGAACAAGAGAGAAAGGCATAGATCTTTTATTACCATTATTAGGGGAAAAACAGTGCGATGGTGTTTAGACAAAACACATGTCTCACACTGCAGATTATCGTGTCCAATAGTTTTAAACAAAGAAGGAAATAAAAACTTGAGATATCCAAAAGAGCAATGACCTAAACGCCTATGCCAAAGGAAGATATTACTTTCATGGTCAGCTCTAACTTGTACTACTCTGTGAGGATGACTAGAAACACTATCTGCTGTAAAGTAGTACAACCCTCCTTTTTCCCTATCAATTCCAATCGTCTCCTTGGTTATGATGTCCTGAAACATACAATGAGAAGGCCAGAACGTAACAACACAATTTAGAGATTTAGTTATTTGGCTAATCGAGAGTAAATTGTTAGATAAAGTGGGCACATGTAAAATAGATGATAAATTTAATGACGGAGTTAGAGGTATAGATCCAGCCCCAAGAATCGAGGTGGGCGTACCATCAGCATATGACACATTATTGGTTTTGGTTGGATTACGATGACTAAAGTTTTGAGAATTAAAAGTCATGTGATCCGTTGCACCAGAATCAATTATCCACGTATTATTACTAGAAATTGTAGAAACACTGAAAGCAGAATGAAAAATACTTGAGTTGGAGAATTGAATTTGAGAATCATATATGTTACCATATGGATTAGAAGACGAGTTGCTAGAGGAGGAAGCAAGAGAGGCAGTTCCAGTCTTCAGAGGCCCCTTCTTCCTTTTTTCCAAGTACCACTCAGAATACCCAATCAATCTCCAGCATGCATCTCGAATATGATTCTTCTGTCCACAATGAGTATATTTCTTGTCCTCTAATTCCCCTTATTGATTAGTAGGGCAGAGTGGTCACTTACTTGTGGTGGAGCTAGCATAGTAGCTTGACGCTGTGCCTCAAGGCAGATATAGGCAAATGCTCCTTCAACACCAGGAAACGGATCCATACATAAAACATCAGCTCGCACCTTGTCAAATTCAGGGTCTAGTCCTGTAAGGAACATGTATACTCGTTGTTTCTCAATGCAATCATTCAGTCGAACCACATCTGTAGCATCAATCATATCATTCGAACAACGTTGATCTAGCTCTTGCCAGATTGTATTCAATTCCCTATAGTATTCAGAAATAGGACGCCCAGATTGACGCATATGGAATGCCTTGCTGTTTAGTTCATAGATGATGGACTGATCTGCACCATCATAGTAGGTACATGCGACTGCTTCCCAAATAGCCTGAGTTGTAGGTAATCGGATAAACATTCCCATAATTTTGGGAGTCATAGATCCTAAGAGCCATCCTTGCACAAGAGTATTGTCTGCCAACCATCGTCTATAGGTAGGACTGATTGGAGGGAGTGTTGGGATTGGTGGAACCATATAGCTAGATATGTCGGATTCATCTTCAACAATGGCCACAGTAACAGTAACAGTAGCAGCGGAAGTAAATGAAATAGAGCAGAGGAAAAATTAAAAGGAAAAAAAAAACCTAGATTGTCGTATGATAATGGTGCACGAAGTTCGGCGGCAGTCTGGTAGGATGACTGTTGGAGGTGTACGACGTCAGTTTTGGTCATTGTGGGAAAGATCGGTGATTGTAGAAGTAGTTCCGGTGGTAAATTTCACTAGAAAAATAGAAGGGGTTCGGGTAGACAAAAAGGAAAAAAGTTTTGTAGAGAAATGAGAAGAACCCTAAACAATTTGTTTGATCTCTGATACCATGAACAAATACAAAGTGTTTGTTAATTTTATTCTTCTCCATATGGAGGCTATTTATAGAAAAATATAAAGTCCTTATCTTCCACACCAATAGCTAAGATTAAGTCTCACCTACCATACCAATGGTTAGGATTAAGTCATCACCTACCACGCCAATGGCTTAGATTAAGTAATAGACTGTCAACTATATACAACAAATATCTTACATTAATAATAAAATACTCTAACAGTAAATATATGCCTAATTTTAATAAATATCATAAGGGTCATAATGTAGTAAATCTTCATAAGCTTCTACATCTGTATACGGGTAATAATTACTTAGTAGATTTTCGTATTCTAATAATTGATGATCCCACAGGTCATGATCATGTAGTCTGTCTTCTGATTCATTAAGAGTACTAAGAGGCGCCGTAGAATCATCATTCCATGAAGATTTTGGAGGCGAATTAGTAGTACTTCTTCGCATGTGTAGTGAATTAATATTCCCCATTTCGTTCTTTTGAAAAACGAACACAACAGTAATCACTGCAAATGCCAATGGAAACAACGACAAGTCATAATTGTTCTTGGCACCTAAAATTGCCATAATTAAGTGGACAAATGTAACTATCAATTGGACAACAGAGAAGACAATGTCCACTGCCCTTAATTGCCTTTGAGCTTGTAGTCTGGTTCTTTCAATGAAATAAGTATAGATGGTCATAGCGAAACCAAATGCAGACAAGAGAAATGTAGCTACAAGAAAACTTAACCTCCTTTTCCCAGTCATATCCAACACAGCTGATATTGCTTCCAGAGAAAGGAAAAGTACAGCAAGTGCTTGTTTCTTATATTTACCGAATAATGCTTGGCAGCCCATGATTTATAAGAATAATAAATTGTATAAGATCGTTTACTTTATATATATATATATATATATATAGATATAGATAGAGAGAGAGAGAGAGAGAGAGAGAGAGAGAGAGAGAGAGAGAGAGAGAGAGAGAGAGAGAGAGAGAGCATTGACAAACTACAAACTAAATTTCTAAAAGCTAAAAAACCTTTTCTCAACTGTAAAAACATCATAATATCCAGATAAAATTTCATTTACCTTCATTAAGGTTTGGTTTCAATTACAAGTAGACTTTCTCTCCCTCTCTCTCTCTCTATAATCTATATATATATATATATATATTAGAAAGAAAGATAGAGACGTCTTCTACATTTATGAATATATTTTACGAAACTGTAATACGCGTCATTTTTCAGGATTGTTTTCTAATAATAGTCTTCGAATCAAAATTAGCCTGTGCGTTATAACCAAGTCTAGAGCCATTAAAATCCTTATTTCTATAATGAAAAAGTACAATAATGAAAGTTGTACATACTGAAAATCTGAAACCATCTGAACAAAAACTATTTTAGTTTTTCAACCACACACACACATATAAATGCATGATCAGTTATCTATAACTTGAAGGAAAAGTTTAAATCTCAGGAACCAAGGAATAATTAACAGAATAGACAATAAGTTACCTTGAAGATTGATGAAATGAGAGTTATGAAGCAGCAGCATATAGTCCATAAAAGATGCATGGATCTCCTTTCTTCTTGTTAACACATATATATTTTACAATTCACTTCTCTTTTAAGCTCTAAAATTCACCACCTATAGATATATTTTGTCATTCTTTTTTTCAGTTTTCTTAAATTGCAAGCAAAGAATTTTATGAAATGGAAGGTAACGCAAGTTTTGTGCAAACTTATAGCTAGCGAAAAGCTAAGCAGAAAGCAAAAGTAGTGTGAAGCACTTTTCTTATCAAAAGTATTACTGATTGTTTGATTTTTTTGGCTTTATTTTTGCTTTTGACTGTGACAAGGAAGAATACTTCAGGTTTATTAACTTCACTAGAACAGTTTATTATAAATGTGACACTTGAATCCCTTAATTTTTAGCCGAGTTTATATGTTTGAACAGCGCATGGGGAGGAGGTGAAGGATCTGCTAGGATCAGTAGAGATCAAGTATTACTACTGCAAGCGAAAATTCTCCCTAAACTTGCTTCTTTATTCATTTTTTTAACGTATAAGGTGTGAGACCCGAACCCTATTACAGACGCGAGGTATACAAACATGCATCCAACCAAGACCGGATGTGTGAGTATGTTTAAAATTTATTAGAAGTTGTTAACAAGAAAAAAAATAAAAGAAAATAATTAATCATAACCATTCATGATTATTAGAAGTATCAGCTAGAGTTTTGCTCAATATGCATATAGAGGATATAAATTTCAACCCATCAAAATCGAAAATAGATATTAATTAATGATATAAAACTAATTTTATTTCTTCTTTTCTTATTGCAGGCACAATTTGCATTACAATTTAAAGTGTGTCTTGAAAACATCAAACTCCTTCGAGGACGAAAGTTGTGGCTTCTGCAGTACACATCCATGAAAAAGAAAAAGTTACAATCACATATTTTTTTTTAAATGGTATGTCAACAATGCAGAATTAAAATGATATATATATATATAACTAAATGAAAAAATATAAAATAAAATTTAGAATTTGTCTGCACACGTATAATAAGTTTAAATATTTAAAACATTTTTGAATCTATCTATTTTGTAGCATTGGTTTAATAACATACAAAAGTTGTGCTTTAATTTCGAAGTTAAAAAAATGCAGTTGCTAATTTTCAGTATATGCGTATAAATAGTTTGGATGATCGATCGGTACATATATAATAGATGCTTTTGTAAAAAGTACTTTTTGCAATATTGAGGTCATTTATTCTTTTATTTGAAAACTGAATAAGTTTAATTTTTTTAAAATACTAAACGGATACTGAAATCTGAATGACATGTTTAATTTTTCTTTTTATTGATGGAATAAAAATATTCTTTGTTTGTTTTTTAAGACATAAATATTTAAAAATAAATAATTTTAAGTTTTTATCCTATAACTACTAATTTTTATTTGAAATTATATAGATAGCTAAAACAAATAATTTAATAAATCTCAGACCAAAATGATTTAAATGTTGAGAATATTATTTTTAGATAAAATTGTAGGATATATAATTAACATAAAATTGGAAATATATTACTTTTATAAGGATAGTTATAAAAAAAATATTTTTATTATGATTTAGTGAGAGATAAGTTATAATTTTTAATTTTTAATTTTAACTTCTTTTTTTTTAGCATATTTCAGTTGGTCAAATTAACTAAAATAACTTAATGAAACTAATTCATTCTCGTTAAGTGTTAACAGTAAAAAACGAACGATTATAAAGCTTGTAACAATGAGAAAAATAATTAATTAAGCTCACCTGTGATGTTATGCTTTCATAATAATTAGTAGATCTCCATAAGAAACAATTTACACGGCGACCTTCATGTCTTTGCCCAACTTCTTCAAATGCTTCACGAATAAGGTCAAGTATATCTCCATAGGTTACACCTGGATATTTCCTCACGCTCTCTGTTAAAACATAAGTCATCGCACCATTAAATATATTTCCTGAGAATTCCTGCATGTTCATTCGAATTTTAAAGGGGGGATTAGTATATATTTATACGGGTATAAATTCTTTGCTGCAAAAACGTCGTACGTTAAATTATCAGCTATAGGATCTTGCATGTTCCTCACTCTTTAACATTATAGAGCTCAACTCTATAATATTATAAAATTGAATCCGCACGGAAAAAAAAAAAAAAACGTGTGGAGTCTCATACTTTATTAGTTGAATATTTTTTTGCAATATAAAAGCTGTCTTACAGCAGTATCAGTAGCCACTTGATCCTCCTGACAAGCACTGATACAAATTGCTAATCCACCACTCGTAGCTTTTTTGGCTCTTAACCTGGGTGGGATGCTATCTACCCACTTCTTCCTGTTCAATTTAGACCAAAACGAATCAATAGTACGTGATGATTCATGAATTTTTTTCAGGATAACAAATTTAATTATACTGATACAAATTCCCTAAGAGACAGAAATTCGCATATTGCAATTTTGTCTCTTTAGCAGATTTGTACCGAAATAAAATTACTATCTTGAAAAATTTTCACGCGGACCTCATCTGGAGAAAAAAAAAAAAAAAGCAATATGCGAACATACGCGTCTCTATTGTACTCATAATTGAGATCAAGAATCGTTCCACTATAGCAAGCATCAACAATGGCATGAAGTATGACACCCTTTACAAGGGGTCGAACGATGATGGAATTAATATCATCATCAAGAATCATCCCTTCTTCCATAAAATCAAGTGGACAAAGAGTTTCATCAAACCCATCAATCTCATGATCATCACCATTTGCAACAGGTTCTCTGGAGCCATGTCCTGCGAAGTAGAACACAAGTGAATCACCATTTTTGCAACCCTCCACAAGCCACTTCATTGCCTTTAAAATATTTCTCTTTGTCGGATGATGCTCTCGTGTCTCCTCTTCTGCAATTTGTGTACTTTAAGGATACATGTTAACATATTATAAAAATACATTATTATAAAAATACATTACTATAACATATATAACCCGTTTTGTAATTAAGACGGTTATTCTTCCATCTTCTTTTAACTACACATGTAAGTTCTTTTAACATTTAAAGTTTTAACCGTCTTAACTCAATCAAGGCTTTAACAAGTATGATGAATAAAAGCAATAAAGACGGGGTTACCTGTAAGCATGATGATTCCCTTTTCTTGAAATCCAAATTTAGTGATCAGCATGTTTCTCATGTTCTTGGCATCATTAATAGTTCCTTTAAGACTGTTTTTGCTCATAACGTAATTGACTCCGCAGAGCACTGCGCGCTTGTTCGGCCGTAATGAGAGTGATAACTGAAAAGGAGAAGGCACAATGGTCAAGGGCGTTTTAGGGGTTGTTTCAGTTGATGATTTCCTCAACTTTGAAACAAGTCCTTTTGATATTTCTTTTACAAACTGCTTTTTGTTCCTTGAGCTTTCATCTACCCTCATCATATATCTTGAGCTTAGAACGCCCGAATTAGAAATTAATGACACAAAAGCCAAACATTGGCTTTTTATCAAAGTAAAAAGTTGGTTGTGTACTGCCTTTAATATATGGATATGATTCTTAATTCTTCTTTGTCGTCCCACTTATGCATAGAATTGCATTCGATTCCATTTCCACTAAACACTATAGATCGCATTGTTGATAACTAAGAACCAAAGGGCAGCATAAACCAATCTTTATGCAAGTGGTGCTAGCTAGTTTAGTTGAAAAAGTCTCCGATTCGATTCGATTTCCACTTAAACCCTATAGATTGTTGATAATTCAGAACCAAATTAAGGGCGGTGGCATACAACAATCATTTTCAATTGACAAAGTGGGTGCTATCTAGTTTAATTGACAAAGTCTCCGATCCGATTCCATTTCAACTAAACCATATAGATTGAATTGTTGATAATTCATAACCAAAGGGCGGCATAAAACAATCATTTTACAAGTGGATACTAACTAGTTTAGTTGATAAAGTTTGCTACACTATTAATATAAGAGTAGGCCCCACAAGATTATTTTAATAAGTGTCATAGTACAAATGTATTTGTGTATTTACCCTTTGTATAAAAGTTTTTGGATTCAAATCTTGTTACTGTAGATTTTAACAGGAATCAAAGAGAAAGCATTTGCGTGAAAGTCACGTTTTTTTGGTATTTTTGATAATCTAATTGTTTTGTTATAGGAACTAGATATACACAATATTACAAGCCATAACAGAATTCCTGATTTTCAGGAATTCTATAACTGATTTTGCTGAGCTGGAAGATGACATGGCAGAGGCTGTTAGTAGTTGGAACACATAGCAAGTCAGCAACTATGCTTACTCTACTGAGCCTCTGCTTGTACACAATGAGAGGAAGACGAAAGGACGACTAGCGGCCGATGAGAGGAAGAGGACGAAGGCTGCGGCAACAGTACTAGCGAGGTGCGGATGCCGACGAGGAAGAGTGGAAGATGACGAAGGTTGTGGCGACAGGGTGTGGGGCTCCGGGCTATGGCGACTGGCGATGAAAATTGGTGGCAACAGTACTGGCGAGGGTAGGGCAAGGCAAAGCAGTGCGAAGAGCGGCGCAAGGGCTGCGGAATAGGGGCGGGAGGCACGGCTGCTGTGTTGCAAGGCGGTGAGCGGCGAGAGAGGTGAGGTTTGACAGTGATGAGCAGCGCCGGTGAATTGTGCAGTGCGAAAAATTTGAGGAATAAATGAAAGAAAAATTTAGGTTTGTTTTTTTTCCTTTATATAGGACAGGTCAAAATATATGAAGCTTTATAGGGATGATTTAAATTTCGTCCCTATATCCTATTCGTGCCAAAATTTTGGTTGGTAAAAGAAAGTCACTATTACTTTTAGGGACAATTTTTATTTCGTCCCTATATATTGTTGGGACCAAATATTTAGTTGCTAAAAGCATTGAACCAGAAGAGGGGTTGAGAATTATCATTGCTTTTAGGGACTCACATTTCGTCCCCTATATTTTATTGGGACTAAATTTTTGGTTGCTAAAGATATTGTACAGGATAAGGACTTTATAGTTACCATTTCAATTTTGGTCCCAATAGACCATTTTTAGGGACAAATTTATTTGGTCCCAAAAAGTTTAGTCCCTACAGACCCAATTTCTTGTAGTGAGCCTTAATTGAGTAAGCTGGAGCTTGTGACTCAAGCATCAAGTCTAATGCATTAAAGTCAGCAACTATGCTTACTCTGCTGAGCCTCTGCTTGTTTATGCTTGCAATCACCTTCAGATATATGCTCAACAGTTACATCCCGTTAAACCGATGGTGTGGAGTGCTATGTGAAATTTTAAATAAATAAAAAAAATGAGAGAGGGGATTTTAACATAGTAACAAAAAACCCTTTTTTAATTTCCCTCTTTCTGTATTTTAGTTTATATCTTTGTCAAAAATATTGAATATTACTTTATATTGTCTATATACTTCAATTAATTTTAAATGTACGTAATTGTGAAGATCTAAAAAATTAAATGCGAATACGTATCATATTAATTTAACCATTACAAGGATAAAGGTTTAAGTCTTCATACTATCAAATTTTCATAAGTTTGTTTTTTTCTTTTGTTTCTAATAAAAACAAATAATTCAGACTTAACAAAAAAAACACAAAAAAACCAAACATGTCAACACGACTCTTTTTAGTTTCTTTCTTGATCTAAAAATTGCAGTCTTTTGTACATAAAGAAAAAGAATATGAGAAGATAAAATATGCCCTAAATTTATGGCACCTTTTAAATTTAATTACCCCATCAATAATTAGTATACTTGTTTTTTTGGTCCATGTTTGACCCAAATAGACCAAGACACTCTCAATGTAAAACCCATATTACTTTCACTAAATTCAAGTATAAAAACTCCATAGAACCTAAATTGAACTCCCAAACATGCATACCGTATATAATGTTTGCATGAAGTTATTCAATCGCAGTAAAATTTGGATTGAAGTTTGAAGTGGATAGAATTTTTGGAAATATATAGACCGATGGAAAATCTGTTACGTATCGAGATGTAATGAAATTGTTCGTAATCAGGACCAAAGCGATTTTAGTTATTTCAAAGAGAAACAATCAAAATGTATGGGTTGACTTGATAAATTTACTTGAGGTGTTTAATGTGTGTTTGAAGTGCATGTTTAGTGAAAAGCATGAGTTTGAGATTAAATGGGTTGAAGCTTGAAAGAAGAAAATGAGGGTGTTTTGATCCATTTACGGCAAGTATGGGCAAAATATCGATAATGACCTAATTTTTTTTTTTTTTTTTCTATTTTTAAAGTTTTTGTCCTCCTTGCAAAAACAGAATATGTTGAATGGAAAGTAGAGCAAGTTTTGTGATTGAACAATGTTCATTCATATAACAAGCAAAAAAGAAAAAGGAAAAGAAGAAACAGAAAGCAAAAGTAGTATGAAGAAGTCTAATTGTCAAAAAGCATAATAATTATTGTTTGATTTTTTGCTTTTGCTTTTGACTGTCGAACTTAGATTCTCATATGATCTAATTTTTTTATGGATATTGTTTAAAAATTCATTATCATTTAAAAAAAAAAAACTAATAGAAAGAAAATTATTTTAATCACTCATCACTTGAATGCACAACTAATTAATAGAAATCATCCATAAGAAGCACTTTCAGTTGAGAAGTCTACTTATGATTATATAAATCTTACACTGATTTTAGTAAATTCAGTAAATTTTATGTTGTTTTAGTACAATATAAAATCTAGTTTAGAGAGCTTTACTTGATTTTTCATTATTAATTGGTTGTAATTTTACGCCTACATATATTCTTATTATAAAAAACTTGTTTATCCTCCCACTGGTCATCTTCATCATCATCATCGTGTACTTCTCGATCCTCCCACGAGTTATCGTGTAGTTCTTGATCTTCCCACGAGTCTTCGTGTAGTTCATGATAATCCCTCCACAAGACATCATGTAGTTCTCCATCATCTTCCCATGGCTCATCAAGTTGATAATCTTGTAGTTCTTGATAATCATCCCATTCTTCCTGATAGTAATCTTCATCATCACGTAGCTCCTGATAATCTTCCCACTGTTCTTCATAATCTTCCCACTGTTCTTCATAATCCCAAGCGTAGTCATCGTGTTGTTCTTGATAATCTTCCCCTGGGTCATCACGTAGTCCTTGATAATCTTCCCACGTGAAATCCTGGAGTTGTTGATCCCCCCACGAGTTATTATTATGTAATCCACCTTCGAATTCATTCTTTTTGAAAACGAACACAGCGGCAATTATAGCAAATGCCAATGGGAACAACGACAAATCATAATTGTTCTTCGCACCTAAAATTGCCATAATGAAGTGAACAAATGTAGCAAGCAATTGGACAAGAGAGAAGACAATCTCCACCACCCTTAGTTGGCTTTGAGCTCGTAGTCGTGTCCTTTCAATGAAACAAGTGTAAATGGTCATACCAAAACCAAATGCTGACAAGAGAAATGCAGCTACAAGAAAACTTGACCTGCTTGTCCCAAATAAATCCAACACAGTTGATATTGCTTCCAACACAAGGAAAATCACAGCAAGTGCTTGTTTCTTTCTTGTATTTACCAAATAATCCTTGCCAGCCCTATGATTCATAAACTGAAGTTGTAAAAGATATATATATATATATATATATAGCAAAGCTGAAAAATGCTCTATCAATTCTATCAAAATAACATGATACACAAAAATTTGTACATATGTTCTATTTACTTCCGTTAATTGAAGTTCGATTTAACTACGTAAACTCACCTAGTTTGAAAAATATTGACAATATTTCTCATGTTGAGTAATTATGTTAAAATTTTTACACTTTAAGAGACATCTTTGACATTTTATAGGAATATTAATTGGTTTATGACAATCTTGAAAACCTCTATAGTTTATAAAAAATTTCAAAACCCGTACGATCTCCCTGCATATTTTAACCAAATAACAAGCAAGATCAACGAATTTGTGACAATATACATAAATAGTCATTTTCACTGGAATTAAAAGAAAATATAGAAAACCTCAGAAAACAAGCAATTAATTTACGCCAATCAATCATGCATGTTATGTTACCTTGTAGAATGATGAAATGCGATTGGTGAAGAAGCAGCATATATTCCAGAAAAGATGCATGGTTACCTTTCTTCTTGTGAATATATGTATATATATTCTCCACTTCTCTTTATGTTTCCACTTCTGTCTATCGAAATTGCAGTCTTTATACAATAAAATTCAACACCACTTTTGTCATGCATTCTATATAGGTAGCAACCAAAGAATATATATATATATATGATGAAACTTGTCAAAAGCAACAATTATTGTTTAATTTCTAATTGTTGCATTTGCTTTTTGACTGTCCTATATATTGTACGGACAAAGACGAATTAGTTAGGAACCTTGGATTTGCAAGTTGCTAAGGGAATTATTGATAGTATAGAGAAAATTATCCTAATCACTTGCTATTAAAGCCTACCACTAATTTATTATAGAGTAAATAACGCCTACTTTCCTTGAGGTTTTCTCAATTACAGGCAGAGTCAATTTTTAGTTTTATTTACAAAAACATTCCCTCCGGTTAATCAACTTTTAGGTTTATTGATAAAAACCTCACCTCCCGTTAGCCAACTTTTGAATTTTTTTTATAAAAATTTCCCCTGATTAACTGTTATATTTGACCAAATTTTACTATGGATAGGGGAGGTGTTTGTAATAAACGATAAAGTTGACTCCGCTTGTAGTTGACAAAACCTTAGGAAAGACCAATGCAATTAGCTCTTTATTATAATATCTTTAAAAGTTAAGTTGAAATTAAGTTAAATTCGAAAATGTATAGCAATTGCTAATCATAAAAATTGAAATAAGAGCAATGCTTGATTCACTTGTTGAGATCAAATATAAATGATCGTCTCTTTTTTCCACTTAACACTTAACGGGTCTGAATTGGAGATATTAAGTTTTTTTTTTTAAATGATCAAACGATTAAACTAAAAAATATCTTAAAATAAAAGGTTAGAGAATTTAACTATATATTTTCAACACTTTTATACAGTCGTTAGAAAAAAAAAATAAACATATCATTCAGACTTCAGTTCATATTCAATCTTTAAAAGAATTTAAATTTATTAGATTATTATTAAAAAAAAAAAGAAACATTTAATATCCGTTGGTGTCATTCAAAGGATGAGTTTCTATTTGAAAGGCTGATGAAAATATTTTGCAATTAGAATTAAAATACTAACAGCAACTAATTAAAGATAAATGTGATAAGTTAATTTAAAGTCAGTTGAGTGTGGTCCAAGAAACACAAAACAATCAGTTTTCTTGCTCCTTCTTTTTCCTACAGCAAATTGGGTGTCATTTTCTTGGACTTTAAAGGAACAAAAACTAAAGGAGGGCATGCATTGCATCTTTCTTGTGAATTTCCTACTAAAGATAAGAGAATCATTATAAAAAATAATCAAATTAACATGACTTCTAATTGAAATTTTTATAAAATTATTATTATTAACAAAAAAAAAAAGAGTGAAAGGAGAGTTACTTCATATCTAATGTCTCAAAAAAATTTTGTCATAACAAATATGATTAAACTAGGTTGATTCAAATAGAAGGAAAATGAATTTAGGAAATCTTTTAATTTTATTTACGACATTGTTATTAAAATTATCTAAATATGGAGGGTGAAGATCCAAATTTGGATCTTCACCCGTCCATCACTAGATCTCCATAAACGATGAAGATCCAGACAATGAATCTCATGGAGATCTTTGGATCCATTTTTTTTTCTCTTTTTTGCTTTTCTTTTTCTAGAGTGGGACTAAAAAAAAGTGAAAAAAATATATTTTTTTTTATTTAAATTAATCTCCACTCTCCAAACTAAATTGGACAATGAAGATCTATTTTTTTATAAAAAAAAATTTTAATTTTAATTTTAATATATTAAATTATCAAAAATACACTTTGGTTAATTGTTTATGTTGATTAATTAACAAGGTGTCATTAAAAAAAATATTTTTCCTCTGTGTTAAGAAATAAACCTCTACCCGATAAATAAAGTCAATTAACTTAATTTAAAGTATAATATATCCAAGAAAATTGTAACAAGGCCATCTTACATGTCTATCAAATGTTTTTCCAGTGTGTACAACAAAAAAAAATCCGATTCCGACGTCATTTTCTTTGTTCTCTTCGCCTCGACCTATTATTTTTAATAGTTTGTGATTCGGTTAGAATACAGTTTGGTCAATCTAACTGTTTATGGCAGAGCTTTTTGAATATTTAAGTTTCTATTTTTTGTTGGTTTGTTGGTTTGTTGCAGATTGTCTGCTCCAACTTCGGAAACCTGAGTGATTTTTTGGTGATTGAGAAGATTTTTTTTTTTTGATGAATTTTTAATTAATTGATGTCGGATGTTGGTGTTGTAATTTATCATATTATTATTCATGGAATTTGTAAGTATTATTATTTGATGCATCCGCTTATTTATTCAAGAGTGTTGTTTGCTATTTTACTAGTACCCATTTCTCAGAGCTTCTCTATCTGCGTATACGGAGATTGTTTTTTATTTTTTATTTTTTTGGTTACATTCACTCATAGTTTAGATGGATAATGCACTTCCTCTTCATTTATATGAAATGAGTTTAAATCGCACCATTTTTAATAAATAATTTGTTATATCATTTTCTGCCATCTTTACTATACAATAACGCTTTCACTACATATTTTGATAAGCTGGTTGGAGATTACTTTTCAAATTTGATTATAGTAGAATCTATTTCAAAATTTATAAAATGATCACAATATCCCAATTTATTATTATATTAAAAGATGATAATATTATTATATTGGTTAAATTATTTTTAAAATTTAAAATATTAAAATATAAAAGTAAAAGTAAAAATAAGAATATTTTTATTTTTATTTATTTAATTGAATAAATTAATATAAAATTAAAAATTTTAAAAAATATTAGAGAAATATCAAAGGATTCCTCCCCTCTTCTAATGATTTTAAAAATATTAATATTTTTAAACTATATTAAATTTTAAAATATAAAAAAAAAATTAAAGGAGAGATTCCTGGCCACTAATTTTGTGAAAATGTTGATATTTTAAATTTATTTATTTTAAAATATAAATATAAAATTAAAAAATATTAGAGGAACTCACCTCTTATTTTGATATTTTTATCGATAATGTTTTTTAATTAAAGTTGTTATTTTTATCAATTTATTAAATTATTAATGGAATATGATTTTAAAAACTTATAAAAAATTAAAATAAAAAACTGGAAAATTTTAAAAATGAAAGAAAATAAGTTTGAAGAATACAAAAGAAAATGAAAAATATAATGTCTATTTTACTCATTTACAAACATATTTAATCTACTTTTTTGTTAAGTTGATTATTTATAAAACTAATAAACTAAATACCTATTAACTGTTCTTTTAAGTTACACAATGTCTCTTATCTTGGAGATTGAAGGCCTCAAATTGTTTCAAGCCACAAAGATTTAATACCTTATGTAGCCATGTAAATATTTATTCCCACCATTGTCCATAAAAACGTAATTGTGTGGGTAGACCTCTTTCCCGTATTTGGAGTAGTTGTCTGGATTGTTAGTTTTGGTAGTTCTCGTCTTCCGTTGCTGAGAGTAATTGTCCGGACCGTACTTGTATGATTTAATGTCGGTTGATCCCGGTTGTCTTCTGACCCGCAAAGTGTCAGATCTCAAAAAAAAAAAAAAAAAAACCCTCTTCTTTTATGTTGATTATTTTTAGAGTTAAGATATAAATGATTTTTTTCTAAATTATAGCAATCCCAAACATAGCCTAAATTAGTAAATAATAAGGGGTCTTTTTTTCTTTATAATTTTATTTGATTTTAATTATAAGTAATTTATTTATTTTCAATATGATAAAAATTGGATTATTTATTATTTTCAAAATATTCATTTGTGATCAACAAAATTAGTGTTATAAAATAAATCCAAATCAAAATAATAATAATTTAAATAATAGATAAGAGAATGGGTAAGCAGAAGCAAGAATAGGCCAAACAAAATGAATGCTTTTTCTCTTTTATTTTCTCAGCCTCGATCAATCCCAATTACAAAAGAAAAGTTCACACACACACACACACACCCTTAAAATTTTCACCACTTTATTATATTTGAGATTTGTTAGGAAAAATTTAGTGAGATAAAAATCTTAGCAAATTATATATAATGATCTTTTGGATCATCCTTAAATATATACAATAATCTTCTAGATCATTCTTTAAAATATATATTATGATCTACTGGATCATAAATGGTAGTTCATGAGCTCAAAAATTACCTTATTAAAAACCTTGCTGGTAAAATCTAATGGGACAAAATTCGGTCGAAGGGAAATAGAGTACAGTGCACATATGCCAAGTATTACTATTTTCTTGAAAAAACTCGCTCCCCCTAACAAAAATATTTTAATCAATCTGTTACTTTGTATATGACTGACGCATACCTATGCCATACAACAAAATATAACTACTAATATAAATTTACAAAATTATGTAAATTTTATTAGACTTGAGAAATACAATCAACATTGTCTCTATCAATTTTGTCAATATTTCTGTAGCTGACGGGAACCTGCAATTACCTTAGATATAATGAATAATATATTTCAATTATAGACATTTTCCCCATATTTTATAAAATGTAAGATATAATAAAACATCAATCGCATTAAGATAGGATACTTCAGGATCAAGTATTTTGTTTGATTTATGCTCGATCTCCATGCCGAGACAGTAATCAACAGTTTTTAAGAGCTCTTCAGAAATTCCAGTTAATTTCATATCATTAATATAAACTGATACAATTGTGAATCTGGATTCTAATTTCTTTATAAAAAAAATGGACATATAAGATCCTTAATGTACCCTTCTTTGATCTTTATAAAAACACGTCTATGGCTTCTCTTGGATGATAAGCTTCTTGAGCTCAAGAGATTTTCAAGCTTGTAGATTGTGTAATTTCACGCTTTGTACATAAAGAAAAAGAATATGGAGAAGATAAAAAGTGCACTAAATTTATGGCACCTTTTAAATTTACCCCATCAATAATTAGTATACTCGTTTTTTTGGTCCATGTTTGACCCAAATAGACCAAGACACCCTCAATGTAAAACCCATATTACTTTCACTAAATTCAAGTATAAAACTCCATAGAACCTAAATTGAACTCCCAAACATACATATTGTATATAATGTTTGCATGAAGTTATTGAATCTAACTATGATTTGGATTGAAGTTTGAAGTGGATGGAATTTTTGGTAATATATAGACTGGTGGAAAATCTGTTGCATATCGAGATGTAATGAAATTGTTCAGCAATCAGAACCAAATCAAAGAGAAACAATCAAAATGTATGGGTTGACTTGATAAATTTGCTTGAGGTGTTTAATGTGTTTAAGGTATGTTTGAAGTGTTTAGTGAAAAGCATGAGTTTCAGATTAAATGGGTTGAAACTTTAAAGAAGAAAATGAGATGGTGTTTTGATCCATTTAGGTCAAGTATGGGCATAATATCCAAGAAGTATATTAATTATTGTTGGATAATTCTAAAAAGTGCCATAATTTTTGGAGCATTAATTTTGATGTTTATCCTAAAATTTAATCACCTATTTTTTCCTTTTCTCTAAATTTTAAGTTTTTGTCCTCCTTGTAAGAACAAAATATATTGAATGGAAAGTAGAGCACGTTTTGTGATTGAACAATATTCATTCATAGAACAAGCAAAAAAGAAAAAAGAAAAAAAAAAGAAAAGGAAAAGAAGAAACAGAATGCAAAAGTAGTATGATGAAGTCTAATTGTCAAAAAGAAGAAACAGAAACAGAATGCAATAATTATTGTTTGATTTTTTGCTTTTGCTTTTGACTGTGGAACTTAGATTCTCATATGATCTAAGTTTTTACGGATATTGTTTAAAAATTCATTATCATTTTTTTTTTAAAATAAAAAAACTAATAGAAAGAAAATTACTTTAATCACTCATCACTTGAATGCACTACTAATTAATATAAATCATCCATAAGAAGCACTTTCAGTTGAGAAGTCTGCTTGTGATTATTCAATGGTTCACAAATCTTACACTGATTTTAGTAAATTCATGAGTATGTACTAAAGAGAACGCTTATATATATTGAAGTAAATTTTATATTGCTTTCGTACAACAATCCTTGATCAATTTATAAGATCACAATGTAAGAGTACTTTAGAGAGCTTTACTTGATTTTTCATTATTAATTGGTTGTAATTTTACGCGTACATCCTTATTATAGAAGACTTGTTTATCCTCCCACAGGTCATCATCATCATCGTGTACTTCTCGATCCTCCCACGAGTTATCGTGTAGTTCTTGATCTTCCCACGAGTCTTCGTGTAGTTCATGATAATCCCCCCACGAGACATCATGTAGTTCTCCGATCTTAATATTGGTATTTTACGGAAAGTTTTTTTTGTGAAACACTCTAACTTATTTCACGGAAATTTTTTTCCGTGAAACATGCTAAGGTATTTCATGGAAATTTTTTTTCTGTCAAACACTCTAACTTATTTCACGAAAAAAAAATTTTCCGTGAAATACTCTAACTTATTTTACGGAAATTTTTTTCCGTGAAACACGCTAAGGTATTTCACGGAAATTTTTTTTCCATGAAACACTCTAAGGTATTTCACAGAAAGTTTTTTCCGTGAAATACTCACTTATTTCACGGAAAGTTGTTTTCGTGAAAAACTCTAAGGTATTTGACGGAAAATTTTTTCCGTGAAACACTCTAAGGTATTTCACAGAAATTTTTTCCGTAAAACACACTAAGGTATTTCACGAAAAAATTTTCCGTGAAACTCGCTAAGGTATTTTACGGAAAGTTTTTTCCATGAAACACTCTAACTTATTTCACGGAAATTTTTTCAGTTAAATGCGCTAAGGTATTTCGAAAGTTGTTTCTGTGAAACACGCTAACTTATTTCACAGAAATTTTTTTCCATGAAACACGCTAAGGTATTTCACGGAAATTTTTTTCTGTGAAACACTCGAACATATTTCACGGAAAATTTTTTCGTGAAACTGGCTAAGGTATTTCAAGGAAAGTTTTTTTTCGTGAAACACTCTAACTTATTTCACGGAAAATTTTTTCCGTGAAACTCTCTAAGGTATTTCACGAAAATTATTTCCGTGAAACTTGCTAAGGTATTTCATGGAAAGTTTTTTCCGTGAAACACTGTAACTTATTTCATGGAAATTTTTTTCCGTAAAACACGATAAGGTATTTTACGAAAAAAAATTTCCGTGAAACAATCTAACATATTTCACCGAAATTTTTTTCCGTGAAACACTCTAAGGTATTTCATAGAAATATTTTCCGTGAAACTCGCTAAGGTATTTCATAGAAAGTTTTTTCCGTGAAACACACAAACTTATTTCACGAAAATTTTTTCCTGTGAATCACGCTAACGTATTTCACGGAAATATTTTCCGTGAAACGTTCTATAGCATCAAAAAAAAATTTAATGTCATCATATACACTTAATTAATTGGTTAAAGAAGTAAATACCTATAATATATGATGTATTTTAAAGACAATTTATGTATTTAAAAAAAATAAAAATAACATACCTTTGCAATCTGAAGAGAGAGGAGAAGAAATGAACTGGAGAGAGAGGAGAAATGAAGAGGAAACACGATTTAGGTTTTAAAATCTGATTTTATCTGGAGGGATTATTTTATAATTTTACATTTGTTAGATTTTAATATAATTTTACAATAAATTAAAGTGGGGTATGGTTTGTAATTTTGTCGGGTTTCCTTTTGTAATTATTTAGTTAAAGTTTGAAATAAAATTTTTAAATGGGTCACTAACAATTATTTTTAAAAATATAGTTAAAAACAATTTTTACTGAATTTAAAGGGTTATTTTTGATAATTTTTACAAGAAAAATATATGCATATGATGAAACTTTTCTTGTCAAAAGCAACAATTATTATTTGATGTCTAATTTTTTTGCATTTGCTTTTTGACTGTCCTATAAATTGTACGGACAAAGAAGAATTAATTAGGAACACTTAATTAATATGGTATTAATTAATTATTATGTCAACCTTGGATTTGCAAGTTGTTATGGAAATTATTGAAAGAAAATTACTAAAGCGTACCACTAATTTATTATAATATCTTTAAAAGTTAAGTTAAATTAAAAAATAGCGATTGCTAAACATAAAAATTAAAATAAGAGAAATGCATAATTCACTTGTTGAGGTCAAATATGAGGTATCATTTATTTTTTTCAAATAATACTTAATGGGTTTAGATTTGAGATATTAAATTGTTTTTTTTAAATGCTCAAACAACTAAAAAATATCTTAAAATAAAAGGTTAGAGATTTTAACTTATATTTTAACACCTAGCACTGAATTATAACTAATATATTTTTAATTTTATTTTTATTAAGATGTTTTTATCATAAAAAAATTAAACAATTAACACGTTTATTTAACTATTAGAACAAAAAAAAAATCAGTTTCTCTTCAATCTTCAGAAAAATTTAAATTTATTCAATTTTTTTGGTACAGTTGGTGTCATTCAAAGGATAAGTTTCTATTTGAAAGTGTGATGAAATTAAATTAAAGATAAATGTGATAAGTTAAAATAAAGTCAGTTGAGTGAACTTCAAGAAACACAAAAAATCAGTTTTCTTGCTCCTCCTTTTTCCTACAGCAAATTGGGTGTCATTTTCTTGGACTTTAAAGGAACAAAAACTAAAGGAGAGCATGCATTGCATCTTTCTTGTGAATTTCCTACTAAAGATGAGAGGCTTATCTTATGATAAAATATATTAAAAGACAATCAAATTAACATTTCTAATTGAATATTTTATAAAATTATTATTATTAATAACAAAAAAAAGGGTAAAAGATAAGATGAGGTTAGCCTAGTGGTTTACTCTTCATACTTACACAATTGAAGTTGTGAGTTTAAGTCATGTCCGCCTTCTCAAATATTAAATTAATTATAATTGTTAAAAAAAAAAAAAAGGATGAATTTGAGAAATCTTTTAATTTTGTTTACAACATTGTTATTAAAAAA
This sequence comes from Xanthoceras sorbifolium, assembly GCA_003430845.1. Lineage (NCBI taxonomy): Eukaryota > Viridiplantae > Streptophyta > Magnoliopsida > Sapindales > Sapindaceae > Xanthoceras > Xanthoceras sorbifolium. Next base: position 2,811,246 of record CM010615.1, read on the forward strand.
AGCCATCTCCACCCATTCATCACTAGATCTCCATTAACGATGAAGATTTGGGAGATGGATCTACAAGAGATCCTTGGATCTTTATTTTTATTTTTATTTTTATTTTTTGCTTTTCTTTTTCTATGGTGGAGCTAAAAAAAGGAATTTTTTTATTTTTATTATTTAAAGTAATCTCCACCGTTTAAATTAAGATAGACGATAAAGACTTTTTTTTTATATAAAAGAAAATTAATATTTATTTTTTAATATTTATTAAATTGTTTATATTGATTAATTAACACCAAGGAAGTTAAGTGCCAATAAAGAAAATATTGTTTCTGTGTGTTAAAAAACAAACATCTCTTGATAAATAAAGTCAATTAACATTGAAGTATAAGATTTGGGACATTTCGATATGAAAGATAAAGAATTCACTTACACAATACAAGTTTTTGGGTGGAAATTCAAAACTGGCGAAAAAACCATGAGGATAACGAGTAAAAATATCACATCGTAGAAAATTATTACAACTACAGGTAAACTCAATATTCTCTATAATCCAACTCTAATTATAATCAAGTCTTACATGTTTATGAAGTGTTTCTCTAGTGTGTACAATTAAAGAATTCGATTTCGACCTTATTTTTGTCGTTCTCTTTGCTTCGACCTATTATTTTCAGTAGTATGTGATTTGCTTTAATCGGACATTATTTATCATACTTTCACATTAGTTGAATACAGTTTGATCATTCTAACCGTTTATCCAGAATTTTTTAAATATTTAAATTTGGATTTTGTGTTGGTTTTGTTGGTTGGTTGCAGATTGTCTGCTCCAACTTCGGAAACCTGAGTGATTTTTGATGAATTTTTTATTAATTGATGTCTAATGTTGGTGTTGTAATTTATCATATTACTATTTATGGAATTTGTAAGTAGTATCATTTGATGCATCCGCTTATCAAGATTGTTGTTTGCTATTTTACATTTTTACTAGTACCCATTTAATAAGTCTAATAGGGTAACTTCCACTAGTGGAGGTGGTGTGCAGTATGCACTTTACATTCACCTATATAAAATGGGTTCAAATTGCACCATTTTTAATAAATAATATACTATTTCAAAACTTATGAAATGACTATAATATTTTTATTTATTATTATATTCGTTAAATTATTTTTAAATTTAAAATATAAAAATATTAAAATAAAAGTAAAAATAAAATTGTTTTTATTTTTATTTATTTAATTTAATAAATTAATATATTAATATTTTAAATTAAATGTATTGTGTTTTTTAAAATTCGTACAACCAGTTATCTATTTTATAAATATAAAAATAAATGTACAAATATAAAACAAATATCTATTTTACAACTCTCGGTACCCTTTCAAGATTAATTAAGACGACCAGTTTACACTGTAGAAATTTTAAAAAATCGGCAATAATGGAGTGACTTTTGCTTGAGTCGTTCATGTCAGTGTGTAACCTTTAGTGGGTCAATAATGGAGGGCTACTTTTCAATTTTGTAATTTCTCGGCTCTCTTCATTTCTCCACACATTTAGTGTGTCAATAATGGACGGGCTTTTGCCTTGGTCGTTCATGTCAGCATGTCGCCTTTCAATGGGAGACAAAACACCGCGTCTCACTGTCAACTCAGGGATTTTTCTGGCAAAGAAAACTGAAATTTCCGGAGAGAAAACCAAGAAAGAAAAAACAAAGAAAATTAAAAGCAATTATACTTATACTTTTAGAAAGAAAAAAAATGATTGAGTATTTGATTTACTATATAGTTCAACTGCAGTAAAAATATATAATGAACAACATAAATATTATCCTTCTTTAATATATTGTGCTGATTAAAAGCAAGATCAATATATTACTCTGTTGCTGAGGCTGAGATAAGGTAATTGTCAAGATCTGTGAACATTAATTTATTAATAAAAATTTTATTTATATGTATATATTAAGTACATTTAAATATTTTTATTTTTATTTTAATATAAAAATAAATTTAATTAAATCTATTAATTATCTTATAATATTAACAAAATAACTACTAGTAAGATTTTTAATTTTGTTTTTCAAATATTGAAGATAAAAAATTTAGCATGGTTTAATTAATTATTTTTTAATCTAAAATGAAGATAAAAAAATATTAATTATTATTTTTTAATTTTTAATGTTTATAGTTAAGGTTTTTTTTTTATAATTTAATATAAGATGAGAGGTAATTTAGTCAAAAAAAAAATTAATTAAAAGTTATAACCAACTTTTCGTTTAACCAATTTTAATTTTTATCTATAATTTTGATCAGATTTTTCAATAAACACCTTTTAAGAGGTTTATCAGATAGCTTTTGAATCTCAATTGATTAAAGAAAGTTAAAAGTTGTTGAGGCGATAAATCGCACGACCCCTGAAGGCAGGGTCGACCCTAGCACGAGGGCGTCGGGCTCTCACAAGGTACTGTACCCGTGGGATTTTATTTCACCTCCCCCACCCCTCGAACCACGAACCTTAGCCTGAGCTATATAGGTGTTGGGTGTTGAAGGTGAGTACCATCTGGGCTAGTAAATTGTAGTCCTCAAAAATCGCTCGGGGACACGGGGCACTACAACCTGCAAAGACAGAACGCACGTGACCAGCAGGACGTCTGGGACACCGGGATGGTGCCGGCCAAAGTCGCTCCGACGGTCAAGTTAGCGAATGCTAATAAATGTGGAATGCTCGTAAATGGAGATGAGTGAGTGATACTTCCTGCTATCTTGGCAATTGGGGTCTCCTTGATCAAAGGAGATGTAAGGTTGGAGGGTGATCGGAGAACATTAACAATGGCCGGATGATGTGGTTTTTGTATTAGTAATCTCTGGATCTCGGTTTTTCGGGTCCCCCTTCCTATGAGGGATTATCCTTCTCTTTATAGGAGACTGATGCTTCTCCCTTTTGAGGGATCTCATCATTCTCTCTTCTCTGTCTTCCACCAAGAAAGCATGTGGGTTCTTCTTTTGATTGGGCTGCCATCAAGTGTCATTATGGCTTTGTAGGACCCGTTTCAAAGTAGATCATAATCTGGTCTCCCTCGGAACGACGGAGATTCTATGTCGCACGACATGTAGGTTTTGTTAATCTGGACCATGATTGCGTGTCGCATGATGTGCTGATTGGATGTCGTCATGAGAAGGGCATGTCGTGCTACATAGGAGCTCTTCCAAGTGTGGATACTGATTTATATCCCTTGATGCTACTCGGATGTGTGGGATATGTAGCACAAGTCGTACTACATGAGAGTGCTTCATGTTGGATGTATGTCGTACGACAATAAGGTCTTCGTACTGGACCACCGTCGTACTACATGAGAGTGCTTTATGTCGAACGTATGTCGTGCGACAACATGGTCTTCGTACTGGTCCATCGTCGTACTACATGAGAATGTAGTCCCACTTTTAGATCTGGGCTTTGTCTCTGGAACATACTTTGGGCCAGACATATTTTGGCTACTACAGTTTGCCCCCAAACGCATTGGATTTAGAAAAACCAAGGGGTTTGCGTCGTACGAACGCTGGTTCCATAACATCGCATGACTCTGTCCTTCTAAGAGAATGTATCAATGTTTGTGAGTAGATAATAACGCATAAACTTTGCCATTGTCTTGCGACAATATCACTTAAAGAAGGAGCGATTGGTCTTCAAATGACTCCTCGATATTTGCGCCGAAATAAATGTGGTTTTATGGGCAACGTGCATGCTTGGCTAATGATAGGTTATGGGAATGTGTGTCCAATGAGAAGCTGACACGTCAGCGCATGCTTCTTTTTAATTGCCGCCCTTCCTCTCTCTTCTTCATTTTCAATTTTTCTCCTTCTCTCTATTTTTTCTTTCTCTCTCTAGAACCAGTCATCTCTGTGAGCTTCTCCGGCGCCGTTTGTTGATCGTTTTTTGCCATTCTCTCGTGTATTCCGGTGAAGCGTGGTTACCTCGCTTTATTTTGGTAAGTTTTTCCTGTTCTCTCCATATTTGTTTCTTATATTTTACTTTCCAGTTTCTGGGTATTTTTTGTGTTCTTGAGTAACTTTCGAGAAGAAATTTAAAAATTTTAGTTTTAGATCGAAAAATAGAACTAAGGTTTATATATAACCTGTTTGTAGTGTCTAGGTCGCACGACAGTAGCCAAGACGTATAGGTCGCACGACCTTCTTAACACTGTTGGGAGCTGATATTAGGTCGTGCAAGGTCTTTGGTTTAGGTTATAATTACTAACCGTGGTTACTATCGTTCGACTTGTAGGTTTTGATGTCGAGTCGAGGTGATGAGAGTCCTCCCAGTACCTCTGGGCGCGGATACGACGATCCAATAGATCTATCGTACGACTCATGGGGAGAGTCGGAGGCAGCAAGTGCTGAGGTGACAGTAGCGTCCTCGTCGTACGACACTGTGACTGTCTCTCCCGCGGGTACATCGCGCGTGACGGACGACGTCCCTATGGGGATTCCCCTAGTCGAGCTACCGGGCGACGCGGCTGGCCCATGTCCAATGGGACTTAGTAGGCCGCTAGGCTTGCTTTTGAATAATCCAGCAAGCGTGCTAATTGAGGATGACATCATGCGACTACGCTTCAATTATGGCATACCCGATGGTGTCGCACTGAGGGCGCCGCATAAGGAGGAGAGGCCAGATTGGGACATCCCAGGATGGACCTGTTTCTACGAGTTCCTGTTTCATTGGGTTGGATTCAGGTTACTAGTAGTCGGACTACTGCGGAAAGTGCTCGATCATTTCGAGCTTGCCCCAGGGCAGCTGATGCCCAATAGTTGGAAGATCCTGCTGGCGCTAGAGCTGTTGTGTATGAGGGAGGGAATAGTCTTCGAGCTGCCTGACCTGTTCTACACGTACACCGTGCGGGAGCACGACACAAAAAAGGGTCGCTATAATTTGAACCTCCGGCCCAACAGAACACACCTTATCACGGAGTTAACAACAAATGATAGGTTGTGTACTTCTTTGCGAGGGGCCTACTTGTCGATTGGCCTCTCGGGGATACTGTTGTTCGTGCGACCTGGTCCAAGGCTGGTGGGTCTTTATTTCAGTCGCATCGTTCGACTGTCTTTTGTTTTTATTTTTACTAACTCTTATCTTTATTTGTTTTGTAATGAACACAGGAGCACCTCAAGCAGTCGTTGGCTTAACGTGTGTGACGCGTACAGAGAAGGTGCTGTCGTACGACGTCAAGGAGCGGAGTTGGAGGAATATTTTGTCGGAGGAAAATCTTCATCCGAGTCATCACTGGAAGTTCAGTGTGATCAACGAGCCAGGTACCCCCTACCCTGCATTCAAAAACTTAATGGAGTTTGTCAAGGTCCGACATTGTGTCGAGCGACTGTACGGCATAAGATTTCTGACTCCAATCTCATACGTCGAGCGACGATTTGCAGTTGATATCATGGCTGGAGAGATCGCCGCTCCTGCTGATGATGATGCGATGAGGAGGCTGAGGGAAAAAAGGAAGGGGAAAAAGAAGGCTCAGTCGAGCGACCAAGCGGCTTCCACTCCTCCACCTCCTCCATCAAGTCGAGCCAAGGCCTCCCTTGATGTTTCTTCAACTGGAAAGAAACGGAGGAGGGAGGATTCATCTTCGGGGGTCGATGCGTCGGTCGACCTAGTCTTCCCGCAGGATGCCTCTGCGTATTCTGACGTTGGGTCGATCCTTCCACAGGTCGAGCGACTGCTGCTGCCAGAAGATAAGAGTCGCCTCAAGGAGATGGGTCTTTCCCAAGCAGCTGATTGGGGTCTTGGCCACCTTTTTTAGGTACGGTCGTACGACTGGTATATTCGTATATTTCCTTTTTGAATATTTTAGAATTTTTTCTGACTGGTATATTTATTTTTTGTAGGCTCTTTAGTCCCACGTTCATCTGAAGGAAGAGCTGGGCCTTGCCCTCAAGAAGGTAAGGGATCTGAAGGTAAGCAACCAGAGCCTCAAGGCTGACAATGACAAGTTAAAAGCTTTGAATATTGAGGCCAAGAAGACTGCGCTTGAGGCCTCAAGTCGTGCGGTAGAGGCTACCCTGGAGTTGAACAAGCTAAAGTCGAGCGTCGACTTACAGGAAGCCAAGCTGAAGGCTAAGGAGGCGGACTATGACTCCCTGTATGACAAAGCGGAGGATAACGTCCTCAACGCGGTTATTAAGACTCGTGCAGACTTGATGAGGGAGTACAAGGACGGTCGTGCGACCGAGTGGAAGGTTGATAGTTGGATCGCCGACCATGAGGAGCTGTCGCGCTCTGATGAAGATGAAGCTGATGAGAAAGCTGCTGGTGAAGAGTCTATCCTTCCTCCTCCAGAGGGCTCGACCGTCGTAGCCTTGGCTGCTCAGCCGACTGGAGAGCATGATGATCTTGCCCCATAAGGGGTTGTAATATATAACGCTTTGTCGAACGATGATCATTATTATTATTATTTTTTTTTATGAGGGCTCTGTCGAACGATATTTTTAATATATGATATATGTTAATTTTCTTTATTGTCGTACGCCTTACATGATCATTTTTGTGTGTATGGTAATGCGTTTTTATTTATGAGTGTGAGTGCGGGTCGTGGTCCATGACCTGTGGCCATTTAGAGATGCAGACCTTGAATGCAGGCCGAGGTCCATGACCTTGAGTGTGGGTCATGTGGCCGTTTGGAGATGCAGACCTTGAATGCAGGTCGTGGTCCATGACCTTTAATGCGGGTCATGTGATCCTTTGGAGATGGAGACCTTGAATGCAGGTCGTGGTCCGTGACCTTGAATGCTGGTCGTGTGACCATTTGGAGATGGAGACCTTGAATGCAGGTCGTGGTCCGTGACCTTGAATGCAGGTCGTGGTCCGTGACCTTGAATGCGGGTCGTGTAACCATTTAGAGATGGAGACCTTGAATGCAGGTCGTGGTCCGTGACCTTGAATGCGGGTCGTGTGACCATTTGGAGATGGAGACCATGAATGCAGGTCGTGGTCGAGTCTTGTCGTAGACTTTGCTTTTTATGATATTGAATTGCCCCAGTTGGAGTGTGTAACTTCTTAGTTGCATGCTACAACTTTGATTAAGTGCGTAGTTAAGGTCGTCTTTGCAATGCTGACCTGCATAAAAAGGTTAGTGTCGGCCGTTGGGTTTACCAACGACCCTCCGATGGGCAAGAGAGTTCCATGTTGTAGAGTGATAAAGTTCGAAATATATATATATATTTTAAAAAACTGATATTGTTTTAGATGGCATGCGTTCCAGCTGTTGCCGATCTCCATGCCATATGTACATCGTAGTTTATAGGCTCCATGTCCAACTACATTGGTGATTTTGTATGGTCCCTCCCAGGTAGGACCGAGTTTACCTGCTCCTTTTTCCTTTGTATTTTGGAAGACGCGGCGAAGGACCCAATCTCCAATATGGAACGATTTGAGACGAATGTTTATGTTATAATGGCGGGCGACTCTCTGTTGGTATACGACCAATCTGATTGCGGCCTTGTCGCGACGCTCGTCGATTGTGTCAAGTTCGCTCAGCAACTCTTTGTTGTTTATTTCTTCTGTCGCGTGTCGTATCCTATAAGAAGGGTAGTCAGCCTCTGTTGCTATGACGGCTTCTGAGCCGCAAGATAGGGAGAATGGTGTTTCCCCTGTTGATGTTCTGGCCGTCGTACGGTAAGACCATAGCAAACCTTATAACTTGTCGGCCCACTTTCCTTTGTATTGGTCGAGTCGCTTCTTGAGGGTGGACATGATTGTCTTGTTGGTGGATTCTGCTTGTCCGTTAGCTTGAGGGTATCTTGGGCTCGAATAGCTTAGTTTGATGTTCCATTTGTCGCAAAAGTCTTGGAAATCGTATGAGATGAATTGTTAGCCATTGTCGGTGACAATTTCTTTTGGAACTCCGTAGCGACATATGACATTTTTCCAAATAAAGCTCTTTACCTCGGAGTCTTTGATTCTCACATATGACTCGGCTTCAACCCATTTTTGTGAAGTAATCGGTTACGGCTAGCATGTAGACCTTGCCTCCGGTAGCGACGGGCATTTTTCCTACTATGTCCATTCCCCACTTCATGAAGGGCCATGGTACTGAGATGGGGTGAAGTCTTTCTGGGTGTTGATGTGAAACGTGGGCGAAGCGCTGACATGGGTCGCATCTTTTGACGAGGTCGTGCGACTCGGACCGCATTATGGGCCAGTAATACCCGGCCGTGATTGCTCTATTGGCTAGGCTTCTCCCGGCCGAGTGGTTCCCACACTGCCCCTCGTGCAAGTCCTTGAGTACTTGCTGAGCTTCGATTGGGTCGATACATTTGAGGTAGGGCCCGGAGTAGGATCGCTTGTAAAGTTGGCCCTCTATTATGGAAAATCGGGCAGCCTTGATCTTAATTCTTCGTGCTTCTATCTTGTCAGATGGGAGTGTGTCGTCCCTCAAGTAGTCGTAGATCGGGGTGATCCAAGTTGGCTTGTCCGAAATTGGCTTGACTTCGAGCTTTGTTGGCTTCCACACAGCCGGCCATTGAACAAACACCATGGGAATGGTTCGTTCAATCATGGTATTTAGTGCAGACCCAAGATTGGCGAGCGCGTCAGCATGCGCGTTTTCGGATCTTGGTATTTGCTCGATGTTGAATGACTCGAATGAAGCTTGTAGCTCTTTTACCAAGGTCAAGTAGGCCGACATTTTCAAGTCCCGAGCTTGATAGGACCCTTACAATTGTCTCACAATTAATTGGGAGTCACTGCGCACCTTTATTCGCTCGACGCATAAATCCTTTGCCAAGGTGAGCCCGGCTATGAGGGCTTCGTACTCGGCTTCGTTGTTGGTGGTCTTGAATCCACATCGGATGAACCTCTCGACGACGTCCCGCAGGGGAGACAAGTAATATCCCTAGCGCACTAGCTCTAGCGTTACTTGATCCGTCAACTGCTAAACTCCATTCCTCCTTTGGTGTGTCGCACGACATGGTGCAAAGTTCTTCCTCCGCTCGTTGTAGAATCCCGGGTGTGAAGTCTGCTATGAAGTCCGCCAGCACTTGCGACTTGATCGTCGTGCGAGGTTGGTAGTTAACGTCGTACTCGCTCAGCTCCACGGCCCATTTCACTAGATGGCCGGATAGTTCGGGTTTATGTAGGACGTTCTTCAAGGGGAAGACAGTGAGTACATTAATAGTGTGGCATTGGAAGTACGGCCTTAATTTCCTTGCGGCTGTGACTAGCGCGAGGGCCAATTTCTCAAGTTGAGTGTACCTTGTCTCTGAGTCGAGTAGGGTCTTGCTGATGTAGTATACGGGGAGTTGTTTGCCATCCTCCTCCCTTATCAGTACCGCGCTAACGGCCGTTTCGGATACAGCGAGGTAGAGTAGGAGGGTCTCTCATTCCTTAGGTTTGGATAGGAGATGATGGTTTGCTAGGTACCTTTTTTTGTTTTGGAATACGTCCTCGCTTGTTTGGTTCCAATCAAATGACTTGCTCTTTCTTAGAGCATCGAAGAAAGGCTTACATTTTTCGGATGACTTTGAGATGAATCGGTTGAGGGCCGCGAGCCGTCCGGTCAGCTTTTGTACGTCTTTGATGCTTTTGGGGGACCTCAGATCCATGACGGATCGGAGTTGATCCGGGTTGGCTTCGACACCTCTCTTGGTTACTAAATAGCCAAGGAACTTTCCCGATGAAACTCCGAAGGAACATTTGGTTGGATTAAGCTTCATCCCATACTGTCGATGATGTCGAACGACTGCCGGAGGTGGTCGAGGTGTTGATCTGCTACTAATGATTTCACTAGCATGTCGTCGATGTAGACCTCCATAATCTGTCCGAGTATGGATGCAAACATTTTGTTGACTAATCTTTGGTAGGTTGCCCCAGCGTTTTTGAGGCCGAAGGGCATCACCTTGTAGCAAAACATGCCGCGCTCCGTGATGAAAGAAGTCTTTTCCTGGTCGTCCGGATGCATAAGGATCTGGTTGTAACCGGAGAATGCATCCATGAAGCTCAATAGATCGTGGCCTGCTGTAGCGTCTACCATCATGTCGATGTGTGGGAGAGGGAAGGAATCCTTCGGACAAGCCTTGTTGAGGTCTGTGAAGTCGATGCAAACTCGTCATTTCCCATTCTTTTTCTTCACTACTACTACGTTTGCAAGCCAGTCTAGGTAATTTACTTCTCTCACTGAGCCAATGTCAATCAGCTTTTGGATTTCTTTATTTATAACTTTGTTGCGTGATGCAAGTACAAAAAGTATATTTAAAGTATGAATATTAATTGATACTTGTAAAATAAAGAGCTTAAAATTGATATTATTCCATAGTAATTTTATAAGTGTTGATTTTTATTAATTATATTATTTTTGTGCTTGTAGAATCCATCAATAAATCAAGAAGAGTCCAAGAAACTCTAGCCCATGCATGAATCAACTTTCTATTTGAAGAAGGAATGGTTTCTTACCTAACTAACCAAGAGAAGTAAACAAATTCGGCCAACCATAAAATAAAACAACATGTTTTCAACATTGGCGGCTGTGCTGAACATACTCCCTTCGTTTGGGCATAACTTTCTCTACAAAAGTCTAAATTAGGTGCTTCTTGCGGCTGTGGAACGATAAGATGCAGGGCTACAACTCTTATGATGACCATTGTCCTAAAATCTGTCGGCAAGATAGTGGAAATTGCGTGTGAAGTGTCGGATGCGGGACAGGAGCTGCCAAACTTTGAAGAAAAGTCAAGCCTCACCTCCACTATATATTGGTGCCTTGGAAGCTTGATGAAGAGAGCCAATAGGGCCCATATAGAGAAATATACTTCAATTTTAAGAGAGCTTTCTTTCTTGTAATTGTTTTTCACATTTTCTCTATAGAACTTGTGGAAACATGAGCAAGCTAGGCTAGAGTTCTATGGTGAGGTTAGAGATGATCTTATATGTGTAGTGATCTTATTTGGATTTTGAGTCTCTAATGTTGTGCAAGGTTTATAAATTTGAGTAAATTATTCTTCTTCTATCTCTTCTTTTCAATTCTTATATTAATAAAATTGTGTTGTCAATTTTCATATAAATCTAGTCAAGCTCTTTTTATGTGAAAATTTGCATGATATAATTATATTGATATATTGTAATTATTTTATGAGTAGTCTTTTATTACAATATTGCCTATGGTATATTGTCATTTTTGGATTTCTCATAAGATGAATTTCTACAAGTGCCAAATGTAAGAAATTGATTTACTTAAATACATTTTGATTTATATGTCCATCAATTCTTTATTTTCCGATTGATTGTTTGGGATGTGAAACTTTCGATTGAGTTATTTTATGAGTCAAATCCAAATAGGTGAACAAAGCATATAAGGGATTCTCGACACCTCACCGATTTTTATTACCGAATTTTCTTTACATCAAATTCTCTTGCTTCAAATTCATAAAATCATTTTTTCTTTCTCTTTTGTTCATTTTATTTATCTCTAGAGTTATTTATCTACTAACTTTCCGTGCTTGTTTTTGTCATCTCCTTGTGGATACGACCGCCCAATCTACTCTACATCGATCGCTTTGTTTTGACAAGTACAAAAAGTATATTTAAAGTATGAATATTAATTGATACTTGTAAAAATAAAGAGCTTAAAATTGATATTATTCCATAGTAATTTTATAAGTGTTGATTTTTATTAATTATATTATTTTTGTGCTTGTAGAATCCATCAATAAATCAAGAAGAGTCCAAGAAACTCTAGCCCATGCATGAATCAACTTTCCATTTGAAGAAGGAATGGTTTCTTACCTAACTAACCAAGAGAAGTAAACAAATTCGGCCAACCATAAAATAAAACAACATGTTTTCAACATTGGCGGCTGTGCTGAACATACTCCCTTCGTTTGGGTATAACTTTCTCTACAAAAGTCTAAATTAGGTGATTCTTGCGGCTGCGGAACGATAAGATGCAGGGCTACAACTCTTATGTTGACCATTGTCCTAAAATCTGTCGGCATGATAGTGGAAATTGCGTGTGAAGTGTCGGATACGGGACAGAAGCTGCCAAACTTTGAAGAAAAGTCAAGCCTTACCTCCACTATATATTGGTGCCTTGGAAGCTTGATGGAGAGAGCCAATTGAGCCAATTGAGAGAAATATACTTCAATTTTAAGAGAGCTTTCTTTCTTGTAATTGTTTTTCACATTTTCTTTATAGAACTTGTGGAAACATGAGCAAGCTAGGCTAGAATTCTATGGTGAGGTTAGAGATGATCTTATATGTGTAGTGATCTTATTTGGATTTTAAGTCTCTAATGTTATGCAAGGTTTATAAATTTGAGTAAATTATTCTTCTTCTATCTCTTCTTTTCAATTCTTATATTAATAAAATTGTGTTGTCAATTTTCACATAAAAAGAGCTTGACTAGATTTATATGAAAATTGACAACACAATTTTATTAATATAAGAATTGAAAAGAAGAGATAGAAGAAGAATAATTTACTCAAATTTATAAACCTTGCATAACATTAGAGACTTAAAATCCAAATAAGATCACTACACATATAAGATCATCTCTAACCTTACCATAGAATTCTAGCCTAGCTTGCTCATGTTTCCACAAGTTCTATAGAGAAAATGTTAAAAACAATTACAAGAAAGAAAGCTCTCTTAAAATTGAAGTATATTTCTCTCAATTGGCTCAATTGGCTCTCTCCATCAAGCTTCCAAGGCACCAATATATAGTGGAGGTAAGGCTTGACTTTTCTTCAAAGTTTGGCAGCTTCTGTCCCGCATCCGACACTTCACACGCAATTGCCACTATCATGCCGACAGATTTTAGGACAATGGTCAACATAAGAGTTGTAGCCCTGCATCTTATCGTTCCGCAGCCGCAAGAAGCACCTAATTTAGACTTTTGTAGAGAAAGTTATGCCCAAACGAAGGGAGTATGTTCAGCACAGCCGCCAATGTTGAAAACATGTTGTTTTATTTTATGGTTGGCCGAATTTGTTTACTTCTCTTGGTTAGTTAGGTAAGAAACCATTTCTTCTTCAAATGGAAAGTTGATTCATGCATGGGCTAGAGTTTCTTGGACTCTTCTTGATTTATTGATGGATTCTACAAGCACAAAAATAATATAATTAATAAAAATCAACACTTATAAAATTACTATGGAATAATATCAATTTTAAGCTCTTTATTTTTACAAGTATCAATTAATATTCATACTTTAAATATACTTTTTGTACTTGCATCACAACCCCCAACCAGCTTATTGCTAGTCTCTAGCAATTCAAGCGTAAATAAGAAATGTGGCATAGTGAATAGACTAATTTGAAAACAAGATAAACTATTTAAGTATTTCAAACAAAAGGTAGTTAAAGATCACACTTGTTATCAAGATTTATTCGATCATAACTTCCAAAAGTGTGTGTGTGCACTAAGCCAAAACCTTCATACCACAAACCACAATACATATAGCTTTCGAAAGATTAACCAAAAAAAAAGGCCTCAACTCCATTTCCTCACGGGTAAAGTGTTTCAATTTTAGAGATATGGATTTCACTCAAGGAGTTGGAAAATCGATAATCACTCAAAGGAATAAGCAATATTTACGGACAGACAAATGAACAAACATTGATCCAAAGATAGGAAAACTTAACTCTTTAGAGGTCACATTCTTTTCAAAAATTAGCTTTTAGATTTCAATTGGTCATTATAAACAATAGAGCCATGTAAAAACTTAAAAAGAAATAAAGACTTGTCTCCTATAATGACTGATGAATTTATTGAACAAATGATACACTCTTTTTTTTTTCTCTTTTTTTTTTTCTTTTTTCTTTTTTTTTTCTTTTTTTTTTTTTGATTTTTTTTTTTTAGTACTTTGAATGAATACAAATAAATTGACACAAAGTTACATACAAATGACTCATGGCTCTACAAAACAAACTTCTAATTTTGACCAATATCATCCTTTATTTTTAGTTTAAAGAATGTTATTCTAATTAGAAATTAACTATTTCAAAAGATCAATGTAAGTTCATAAGCTGTTTTCTCAATCTCTCCACTCACTCACAAAAGATGTGTGAGTATAGAAAATATGCACTTAATCTTGGAAGTCTTCTTAGCTATATACATTGAACATCCATCTTACCACAAGGCTTAGTAACGTGCACAAAACTTAATTTTGGAAGCTACTCTCTAGTAATCAAGATAGAAAAGGTAACTAAAACCCATAATTTTGAAATCATACCTAAATAGAAAATCTAAAATTTCAAATTAATCCTTTCACACATACATTATAACCTATTTACGTATGAATTACCAAGATAAAGCAACAATTTTTTTTTTTGTGCTTCGTGCAAGCATGTGAATGTGCAAATAATGAGCATGCCACCACCCCCAACCTAAAGCTGACAGTGTCCTCACTGTCACAAAATGATAAAATGCAAAGAAAACAAAAGACAGGGGACAACTGAAATGAGGCAAGCAAGGCTAGAGATGATTTAACTAATGAAAAAAAAAAACACACATATGAAAAATAAAACACACAAAAAAAAAATAAAAATAATAATAAAAATAATAAAATGCATAAAGGAAAGATAAAACCTGATCAATCAAGGTAAATAGGAGCTACAAGTGGAATCTCCTCAGGTTGGTCTACCCTCTCCACAAAATGTTTTAACCGTTGTCCATTTACTCGAAAGATTCTCCCATCGTTTGGATCTTCAACTTCAACAGAACCATTGGGAAAGACTTGTCGCACCATAAAAGGACTGGTCCATCTTGATCTTAGCTTCCCAGGATGAAGATGTAAACGAGAATCATAAAGATATACCCGTTGGTTCGGTTCAAAATTCTTTCGTAGGATTTGTTTGTCATGAGCTGCTTTCAATTTAGCTTTGTAAATCCTAGAGTTGTCATAAGCATCATTCCTTAATTCTTCTATTTCTGACAATTGTAATTTCCTTTGAAGACCTGCAGCATTCAAATCAAAGTTAAGTGCTTTAACAGCCCAATAAGCTTTATGCTCTAATTCTACAGGTAAATGACAAGCTTTTCCAAAAATAAGTCGATAAGGAGACATCCCCATAATAGTTTTATAAGCAGTACGGTATGCCCAAAGTGCATCAGAAAGTCGTAAAGACCAATATTTGCGTGTTGTGTTAACTGTCTTCTCCAAAATCTGCTTAACTTCTCTGTTGGCTAGCTCAGCTTGTCCATTGGTTTGCGGATGGTATGCATTGGAAACTTTATGAATAACACCATACCTACGCAGCAAAGCCTCAAAAGAACGATTACAAAAATGTGTCCCTTGATCACTAATAATAGCTCGAGGAGTACCATACCTAGATAATACATTTTCTTTTAAGAATTTTACAACAGTTGCATTATCATTAGTACGACAAGGCACAGCTTCTACCCACTTAGACACATAATCAACAGCAAGAAGAATGTATAAATAACCAAAAGAGGATGGAAAAGGTCCCATGAAATCAATGCCCCAACAATCAAATATTTCAATAACAAGTATCGGGTTAAGTGGCATCATATGTCGTCGGGACAAAGCACCTAACTTTTGGCAACTGTCACAGGAATGACAAAAAACATTAGTGTCTTTAAACAAAGTAGGCCAGTAAAGACCACATTGTAAAATCTTTGCAGCAGTCTTTTTTATAGAAAAATGGCCACCACATGCTTCAGAATGACAAAAGGTTAAGACACTAGTTATCTCAGTTTCAGGAATGCATCTTCGCATGATTTGGTCAGGACAGTACTTATACAAGTATGGATCATCCCAATAGAAATTTCTTACCTCAACCAAAAACTTACGTTTATCTTGTGCACTCCAGTGTGATGGAATTTCACCAGAAACCAAATAATTGACAATGTGTGCATACCAGGGCAATTGGCTAACGGTGAAAAGATGCTCGTCGGGGAAGTCATCTTTAATGGGTGGACCATCAGCAGAATCATTGAACTCCAAGCGGGATAAATGATCGGCTACAACATTTTCAACACCCTTCTTATCTTTTATGGTTATATCAAATTCCTGCAACAAAAGAATCCACCGAATTAAACGAGCCTTAAAATCCTTTTTGGATAACAGATACTTAAGAGCTGCATGATCAGTATAAACAGTTATGGGTGAACCAATTAAATAAGAACGAAATTTATCTAACGCAAAAACAACAGCTAGTAGTTCTTTTTCAGTTGTTGAGTAATTCATTTGAGCGATATTTAAAGTTCTACTAGCATAATAAACAACAAAAGGCTTTCCCTCCCTTCGTTGTCCAAGAACAGCTCCAACAGCAAAATTGCTGGCGTCACACATAATTTCAAAAGGCAAAGTCCAATCCGGTGACTGCATTATAGGGGCTGTGGTGAGTTTGGCAATGAGTGTTTGAAACGCTTTCTCACATTCAGGAGTCCAGTTGAATTCAACATCTTTGACTAGGAGGTTACATAAGGGCCGAGAAATAGCAGAAAAATTTTGTATAAACCTCCTATAAAAACCAGCATGTCCCAGAAAAGATCGGATATCTTTTATTGTCTTGGGAGTGGGAAGTTTAGCGATCAACTCAATTTTTGCTTTATCTACTTCTATCCCTCTTTCAGAAACAATGTGACCCAAAACAATTCCAGAAGACGCCATGAAATGACATTTCTCCCAATTGAGCACAAGTCCTTTTTCTTCACACCTACTCAAAACAGATTTTAAGTTAAGCAGACATGAATCAAAAGAATCACCAAAAACAGTCACGTCATCCATAAAAACTTCCATGTAATTTTCAACCATGTCAGAGAAAATACTAATCATGCAACGCTGGAAAGTAGCTGGTGTATTACACAATCCAAATGGCATCCTACGAAAAGCATAAGTACCAAAAGGACACGTAAATGTAGTTTTTTCTTGATCCTCCAAAGCTATTTCTATCTGATAATATCCTGAATACCCATATAGAAAGCAATAGAAAGGATGACCAGCTACGCGTTCTAGGATTTGGTCGATAAAAGGCAATGGAAAATGGTCTTTACGAGTGGCCGCATTTAATTTTCTATAGTCAATGCACATGCGCCACCCTGTCATTACCCTAGTTGGAACAGGAACCCCTTTTTCATTTTCAACTACAGTTACCCCAGATTTCTTAGGGACTAATTGAGTTGGACTTACCCATTTACTATCAGATATTGGATAAATTATACCTGCATCTAATAGTTTTAAGACTTCTTTCTTAACAACTTCTTTCATTGTGGGATTAAGTCTTCTTTGAGGATCACGACGAGGGTGAGTTCCTTCCTCTAAATGGATCATATGGGAGCAAACTAAGGGAGAAATACCTTTAATGTCAGCTATGGTCCAACCTAGTGCAGACTTATGTTCTCTTAACAAATTTAGCAATTTTTCATCTTGTTCAACACTAAGTTTAGAAGAAATAATAACAGGAAAGGTATCACCTGGACCAAGAAATGCGTGTTTCAAACCCTTGGGTAGCGGAGATAGATCGACCTTTGGTGTCTCCATGATAGATGGTTTCGACTTTTCTCTTTCCAATGGCAACTCCTCAAAGCGTGGTTGCCAGAACTTCATTGACTTATGCTGACTGTCATTTGAAATAGAAGAAGTGTTAAATGCATTAACAGAAAAAGACAAATTTTCAAAATCATCTTCAAGAAGAAGATACTCTAAAGATTCAAACTTATCTTTCAAGTGTAGTTCTTCCGGCATAAGTGAATCTATCATGTAAGTGTGATAACACTCATCGTCTTGATGTGGTTGTCTCCCAATGTGGAAAATGTTGACCTCCAATGTCATGTTCCCAAATGTAAGCTTCATCAAACCATTTCTACAATTGATTAAGGCATTTGCAGTAGCAAGAAATGGTCTTCCTAAGATCAATGGGATTTTTGACTCCATATCAACCATAGACTGTGTATCCAAGACTATGAAATCAACAGGATAATAAAATTTGTCAATTTGCAGTAAAACATCTTCTACCACCCCTCTTGGTTTTCTCACTGAACGATCAGCTAGCTGCAATACCACCGATGTTGGCTTAATCTCTCCAAGACCTAGGCGCAAGTAAACTGAATAAGGCATGAGATTAACACTTGCGCCTAAATCTAATAAAGCCTGACCGAATTCATGTGTCCCAATGTGACAGGCAATTGTAGGACAGCCTGGATCTTTGTACTTGGGCGGTGTTTTCTGCTCAATTACTGCACTAACTTGCTCAGTCAAGAAAGCAGTCTTCTTCACATTATGCTTCCTCTTCACGGTGCATAAATCCTTAATCACTTTGGCATATGCCGGTACCTGCTTAATCACATGTAACAAAGGAAGATTAACTTTAACTTGTTGAAGATGTTCAAGGATCTCACCATGATTTCCAGGTAATTTTCTCGTTTGTAGAGCTTGAGGAAACGGTATTTGTACCGGTGGCTTCTTTTTCTTTTCTTCAAGAAGAGCATCATCAGTATTAGTTGAACTTTTGTTGACCGGAGGACTCGGTAGAGTTGGTTCGTCCAGAACTTTTCCACTTCGAGTTGTGACAGCATTAACCCCTTTTACATTTTCTGCACTTTTAGAGGTTTCTGCCATGTGTTGCCCCTTCGGATTTGGATGAGGTTGAGATGGGATCTTGCCTTGCTCCTGTACAGAAAGAGCACTAGTCAACTTAGTAATTTGACTTTTCATCTCCTTTTGATCTTCCACCACTTGTGTGAGAATAGTTTCAAATTTCTGCAAAGTTCCCTCCATAGAGGATCTCGGTGGTAGGGCATTGTAATGCGATGGAGGATAAGACTGTTGTGATGGAGGTGCCTCAGGTTTCCAATGGCTATTGTTGGATGATGTAGGATGGTTGACATCATTCTTCCAACTAAAATTGGGATGGTTTCTCCAGCCAGGATTGTAGGTGTTAGAATATGGTGAGAAAGGTTTTCTATATGTTCCTAGGGAATTACATTGCTCTTCATAAACCCCTCTCATCTCACTAAGTGTTGGACAAACCTGAGCTAAATGATCCACTCCACCACAAACAAAACAATTATCCTGTGACTCTACCCTTGCAACTGTTTGAGGTATTTTACTATCCTTGGTTTCTAAGGCTTGTAATTTCCTAGACAAGACTTCTACCTGAGATTTGAGATTGTCTTCTTCCCTAAGATAGTAAATACCACCAGCTTTTGACCTGTTAGTACCATCAGCAATACTAGGTCCAGTCCATGTGTGGGCTTTCTCGGCTAAGTCATTAAGGTAATCTATGGCTTCATCAGGATCCTTTAGAAAAAAATCACCATTGCACATCATTTCTATAAATTGGCGCTCCCTAGGTGTGAGTCCCTCATAAAAATAGCTAACAATGCGCCAATTTTCGTACCCATGATGTGGGCACATATTCAACAACTCTTTGAACCTCTCCCAGGCTTGGTATAAAGTCTCGCTATCTTTTTGGGAAAAGGTGGAGATCTGTCTCTTAAAGTTGTTAGTCTTATGATGGGGAAAATATTTGTTGAAAAAGGCTTCGGTCATTTCTGCCCATGTACCTATGGATCTAGGTCTCAAAGAGTATAGCCAACTCTTTGCTTTGTCTTTTAGGGAGAAAGGGAAAAATTTTAGCCTTATTGAATCGAGGACATTGGGTTGGCTATGAAAAGTAGCTACTACCTCCTCAAATTCCCTAATGTGCAAGTAAGGGTTTTCACTATCTAAACCATGAAAAGTGGGTAGGAGTTGGATCATACCCGGCTTGAAATCTAGCTGTGGAATGTTTGCGGGAAACATGATACATGAGGGAGTGGCTGTGCGGGTTGGGTGTAGGTAGTCCTTCAAGGATCGTACAGGGTTGTTTTCTAGTGGATTCATGGTGGCAATTGTATTAGACAATGCAATACTTAACCAAGAGTCAGACGAAGCTTTACTAGCTGTAGGACTTAATGGCTCAGATTCAACTCTTTTTACAAGCCTACCAAACTCGTTTCTCTGCCAATTCATACACCCAAACAAATTTTTTTTTTTTTTTTCAAATGTTAAAAGGATAATTATGTAACTATGCAAAAGGTTTACACCATAAATGTTCCCAGGTTGATTGGGAAGGTTGCCAAGGTCCCACTTCAAGCCCACCTTTCCTAGACAGAACTCCCCGAGGTTCCCAGGAAAGTATGGAGGGGAACGCTATCACAAACCTTATTTTTGTAACCAATCTTCCTTAAGCATATGCTTTTTTTGACAGAACAATCTTGGTTTCTACCAATTATAAAATCACACAACTATTCTCAACACAAACCCTTTTTTTTTTTTTTTTTTTTAAGAACAAAACAAATAATAAAATAAACAACAAGAGAACAATCCTAACAAATAGACAAAATTAAATAGAAGCAAAACTACAAAAATAAAAACTAGTAACAATAGAAAATGAAAAGACAAACCAAAATAAACTTTTTTTTTTTTTTAAGCAATTGTTAAATGAAAGCTAACTAACACAAGACAAATTAGAATTCTCACAATCCTAAGACAACACAAAGAATAAAAGTAAATATAATTACTTACCTTTTTGGCTAGAATATCTACTTATCAAGCTTACTTGTTGCATCTCCCCGGCAACGGCGCCAAAATTTGATTACGCCCAAACTTGTCAAAACAAAGCGATCGATGTAGAGTAGATTGGGCGGTCGTATCCACAAGGAGATGACAAAAACAAGTACGGAAAGTTAGTAGATAAATAACTCTAGAGATGAATAAAAAGAGAAAGAAAAAATGATTTTATGAATTTGAAGCAAGAGAATTTGATGTAAAGAAAATTCGGTAATAAAAATCGGTGAGGTGTCGAGAATCCCTTATATGCTTTGTTCACCTATTTGGATTTGACTCATAAAATAACTCAATTGAAAGTTTCACATCCCAAACAATCAATCGGAAAATAAAGAATTGAAGAACATATAAATCAAAATGTATTTAAGTAAATCAATTTCTTACATTTGGCACTTGTAGAAATTCATCTTATGAGAAATCCAAAAATGACAATATACCATAGGCAATATTGTAATAAAAGACTACTCAATTGATACTTGTAAAAATAAAGAGCTTAAAACCTTTCTCACCATATTCTAACACCTACAATCCTGGCTGGAGAAACCATCCCAATTTTAGTTGGAAGAATGATACCAACCATCCTACATCATCCAACAATAATCATTGGAAACCTGAGGCACCTCCATCACAACAGTCCTATCCTCCATCGCATTACAATGCCCTACCACCGAGACCCTCTATAGAGGGAACTTTGCAGAAATTTGAAACTATTCTCACACAAGTGGTGGAAGATCAAAAGGAGATGAAAAGTCAAATTACTAAGTTGACTAGTGCTCTTTCTGTACAGGAGCGAGGCAAGATCCCATCTCAACCTCATCCAAATCCAATGGGACAACACATGGCAGAAACCTCTAAAAATGCAGAAAATGTAAAAGAGGTTAATGCTGTCACAACTCGAAGTGGAAAAGTTCTGGACGAACCAACTCTACCGAGTCCTCCGGTCAACAAAAGTTCAACTAATCCTGATGATGCTCTTCTTGAAGAAAAGAAAAAGAAGCCACCAATACATGTACCATTTCCCCAAGCTCTACAAACAGGAAAATTACCGGGAAATCATGGTGAGATCCTTGAACATCTTCAACAAGTTAAAGTTAATCTTCCTTTGTTACATGTGATTAAGCAGGTACCGGCATATGCCAAAGTGATCAAGGATCTATGCACCATGAAGAAGAAACATAATGTGAAAAAGACTGCTTTCTTGACAGAGCAAGTTAGTGCAGTAATTGAGCAGAAAACTCCACCCAAGTACAAAGATCCAGGCTGTCCTACAATCTCCTGTCACATTGGGACACATGAATTCGGTCATGCTTTATTAGACTTAGGCGCAAGTGTTAATCTCATGCCCTATTCAGTTTACTTGCGCCTAGGTCTTGGAGAGATTAAGCCAACATCAGTGGTATTACAGCTAGCTGATCGTTCTGTGAGAAAACCAAGAGGGGTGGTAGAAGATGTTCTACTGCAAATTGACAAATTTTATTATCCTGTTGATTTCATAGTCTTGGATACACAGTCTATGGTTGATATGGAGTCAAAGATCCCATTGATCTTAGGAAGACCATTTCTTGCTACTGCAAATGCCTTAATCAATTGTAGGAATGGTTTGATGAAGCTTACATTTGGGAACATGACATTGAAGGTCAACATTTTTCACATTGGGAGACAACCACATCAAGAAGATGAGTGTTATCACACTTACATGATAGATTCACTTATGCCAGAAGAATTACACTTGAAAGATGACAGTCATGATAAGTCAATGAAGTTCTGGCAACCACACTTTGAAGAGTTAACCTCATCTATCATGGATGCACCAAATGTCGATCTTTCTCTGCTACTCAAGGGTTTGAAACACGCATTTCTTGGTCCAGGTCTTCAAAGGAAATTACATTTTGTGGACAACGGTTAAAATATTTTGTGGAGAGGGTAGACCAATCTGAGGAGATTCCACTTGTAACTCCTGTCTACCTTGATTGATCAGGTTTTATCTTTCCTTTATGCATTTTTTTTTTGGTGTGTTTTATTTTTCATATGTGTGTTTTTTCTTTTTCATTAGTTCAATCATCTCTAGCCTTGCTTGCCTCATTTCAGTTGTCCCCTGTCTTTTGTTTTCTTTGCATTTTATCATTTTGTGATAGTGAGGACACTGTCAGCTTTAGGTTGGGGGTGGTGGCATGCTCATTATTTGCACATTCACATGCTTGCACGAAGCACAAAAAAAAAAATTTGTTGCTTGTGTTCTCCACTAAATCCTACAAGGATTGTGGAGCGACGTACGATGTTACACTCATCGATATGCATCTCTTTCAGTGCGCCGAGGAAGAGTACATTTGTTGAGCTTCCATTGTCTACTAGGATCCGCCTGATCAAACAATTGTCCACCGTCAGTGAGATGACTAGCGCGTCGTGGTGGGGATTAAACAAGCCCATATGCTCATCGCTGCTAAAACTGATTGGACAGTTATACGTGGGATCCGTCGTATGGGTTCGTTGGACGTCCGTACTACCGGCTTGCCGCGAGTGGCGCTTTGCCTCCGAGTAAGTTACTCCATTCACTTCTGACCCGCCAGAGATGACGTTCACAGTTCTCTCGTGTTTGGGAGGTTCCGGTGGTGGAATTGAAACAATGTCGCGCGACCTATCTTTATTCATAAAAGTTTGCTTACCTTTATCAGTCAGGAATTCTTTAAGGTGACCTTTCTTGAGTAGTTCGGCCACTTCTAATCGTAACGCCACACAATGCTCAGTTCAATGACCGTGGTCGCCATGAAATTCGCACAATTTGGAGTTGTCTCTTTGATCCGGCGGGCTCATCATCTTGTCTGGCCACCGAACTGATCTACCCATTCCTTTGAGTATAGCGACTACCTCTATTGGTCTGATGTTCAAATTGTATTATGGTGTTATGTTTCTTGGCCGAACGAACGGCCTTGGTGGTCTATCGTCGCGCTGACGCTCGTACTTTATACGGCCGTCCCTTCGGGGTATGGTTGGGTATGGCCCGCTGCGTTGGTTGTTAATTCGTTACTCGACCGTCCTCTCCGACTTATCTTCTTTGTAGTTCGCTCTACTAGGTTTATAATTTACTTCTTCTTCTTCCCATTTTATCTGAGCCCATGCTTTGGCTAGGACGTCCTCCATGGTTTTACAAGGGTATTTGGTGAGCTCCTTGTATAGGTCGGAGTCATAGAGTAGACCCTTGCGGAAGGCTGATATGGCTGTCGCCTGGTTGCAATGAGGGATGGACACTTTTTCATGATTGAACCGGCCAACAAAGTCTCGCGGGCGTTCACCCCTCCTTTGGCTGATTGTATAAAGGTCGTCGGATTGCTTTTCTAGCTTCCGGCTGCTAGCGAACTGCTCTACGAAGGTGTCAGTGAGTTGAGCAAAAGAGTTGATGGAAACATTGGGAAGGTTGGTGTACCATTGTAGGGCAGGTCTTACGAGGCTCGAATCGAAACCTTTGCACATGCATGCTTCCCTAAGGTCACGCGGGATGACGGCCGTGAACATCCGTTGTCGATACTGCGCAATGTGGTCGTCGGGGTCCGTCGTACCATCGTACTGCTTCATACCTGGAAAGTTGAACTTCCTTGGCATCTCCACCAATGCTATTGTGTCGACGAAGGGAGAGTCGGCAAAACTATTGGCCGCACTTTTCTTTATAGGAGTGGGCATTCCCGGAATGCGTTGGATGAGTGCTTCCATCTCTGTGAACCTTCGTGCTAAGTCCCGGTTAGCCAAGGTTGGCTCGGTACTTACTCGGTTTGGGTTCGACGGTGCCGAATGCGAAGGGCCTTATAGCGGGATGGTTGGTTGGGTTGAGCCGACGTTGCCATTGGGGGTGGACATAGGCGGCACTCCTTGTGTAGCTCTTGCCATGTCGTCTGATCGATGTCCTCCCATCCCATTCGGTGTGTTGTCCGCCGTATATCGTGCGACGATGTGCGGTCCATTCATGACTCAAATGTTAGGCTCTGAGCCTACGTGGGTTGGATCGAGGTCTCTTGCGGTAGTACCTTGTTCGTCTGGGCGGACTGGAGCGTAGTAAGTAGCGTGAGCAGCTTGCTCGAATGGCAAGGGTTGGGATGTTGAAGCGTCTCCAAACGGTCGTACGACAGTGAGCGAATTGATCCTATTTTGCAATTCTTGGTTCTCCGCCAACACTCGTTGATTCTCTTGTTCGAGTACTTGGAGCCTTTGGGTATTCTCTTGCATCTGGGACATGAGGAGTTGTATCCTAACCTCCATCGCATCGTGATGAAAATCGTCCGATGATATAGTCGGGGTCGCCACATTCTACCTTTGCTTGCTTAGAGATTGTCGGGCCCTACGGTGGGCGCCAAATTGTAGTCCTCAAAAATCGCTCGGGGACACGGGGCATTACAACCTGCAAAGACAGAACGCACGTGACCCGCAGGACGTCTGGGACACCGGGATGGTGCCGGCCAAAGTCACTCTGACGGTCAAGTTAGCGAATGCTAATAAATGTGGAATGCTCGTAAATGGAGATGAGTGAGTGATACTTCCTGCTATCTTGGCAATTGGGGTCTCCTTGATCAAAGGAGATGTAAGGTTGGAGGGTGATCGGAGAACATTAACAATGGGCGGAGGATGTGGTTTTTGTATTAGTAATCTCTGGATCTCGGTTTTTCGTGTCCCCCTTCCTATGAGGGATTATCCTTCTCTTTATAGGAGACTGATGCTTCTCCCTTTTGAGGGATCTCATCATTCTCTCTTCTCTGTCTTCCACCAAGAAAGCATGTGGGTGTTTCTTTTGATTGGGCTGCCATCAAGTGTCATTATGGCTTTGTAGGACCCATTTCAAAGTAGATCATAATCTGGTCTCCCTCGGAACGACGGAGATTCTATGTCGCACGACATGTAGGTTTTGTCAATCTGGACCATGATTGCGTGTCGCATGATGTGCTGATTGGATGTCGTCATGAGAAGGGCATGTCGTGCTACATAGAAGCTCTTCCAAGTGTGGATACTGAGTTATATCCCTTGATGCTACTCGGATGTGTGGGATATGTAGTACAAGTCGTACTACATGAGAGTGCTTCATGTTGGATGTATGTCGTACGACAATAAGGTCTTCATACTGGACCACCGTCGTACTACATGAGAGTGCTTTATGTCGAACGTATGTCGTGCGACAACATGGTCTTCGTACTGGTCCATCGTCGTACTACATGAGAATGTAGTCTCACTTTTAGATCTGGGCTTTGTCTTTGGGACATACTTTGGGCTAGACATATTTTGGCTACTACAAAAGTGCTTTTGAAAAAAAAAAAAATTGCCGCAAACGGCTCAGCCTAGATTTTCGAAAATTAATTCTTCCCATAGCTCAACCTAGATTTTCAAAAATTAATTCTTTATCTGATACTAGAAATATTGCCCATTTTTAATTATATTATTATTTGAATCAAATCTCACGTCCTTTTGTATTATGATTTTTTTTTAAAAGTTGTATTATGATATTGTATCTCTCACTATATAAAATATATCTCATATTTTTATTTAGATTTTTTTTTCTTCTACTCAAATATTATTTTAATCAAAAATAAAAATTATTTTATCTTACCCTAAAATAAATTTATGGTTATGTCCCCTCACGTGTCTTTAAAAACGCTGCTTCCAAAAATAAAATAAAAATAACAATTTATAATTTATAATTTATAATTACAAAGTTAAAAACAAAAATTATTTATTTTTTATCGGTTTCAAATCAGTTTTTAAAAATAAATAATAATTTTTCCTTCCAAATAACTACTTTAACCATTTTAAAAAATAATACCAAACATAAAAAACTCTATTAAATGCGTTTCTATTTTTAAAAATATTATTTTTAAAATATCATTTTGAAAACGATTTCTAATAAGCCCTAAATTTCTCTATTTAACTCTCTACAGATTTTTTTCTTAGACAGTTTCATTTTTTCTATTCTAATTTCTAAACTAAGTTGTCGGTTAACCACATGTATACTTGCTATTTCAAAAAAAAAAAAAAATTTAAATTTATTGTATTTTTTAAATTCGTACAACTGATTATCTACTCCCACGTTTATGAAAATAAAGGTACATAACACTTGAGTGAAAAGAGAATGTGTGCTATATCTTCTTGTTATGAACATGATTTTTTTACTTTATAATTTTGTGAAATTAAGAATTTTTATACTATTTTTTTTATATTATGTTAATTAGAATTCTATATTGTAATGAACATATTTTTCATTTTATAGTTATGTGAAATTAGAAATTATTGTTAATGAGATTTTTGAAATTGAAGATTAGAAATTCCATAGTTTTAGCATATGAGTACTTATTTATGTAATTTTTGTCATCTAAATTTTGTGAAAGTAAAAATTCTATCTATAAAAATTAAAGTCGTCGATTTCAATATATATTATAAATATATATATATAATATCAATTTTAATGTTCTTATTTCATAAATTAAATAGCTTGAGTACTAAATTGAAGAACAATACATATTGTTTTTCAACTATCTTGATTTATATATATATATATATATATATCTTCTTAAAATCAACAATTATTTTCATAATTTAGGGAGAAAGTGCGACCACAATGAAATATTTTTCTTTGTTTTTTCACTTTCTGGAAAGCAAAACCATCCAAGGAAAAAGCAATGTAATTTCATGGATCTCACCATTTCTGAACACACTAGTAGGTCAATAATGGAGGGCTATTTTTTTCTTTCGCATTTTTGTTCTTTAGTCGTTCAATGATGCCAGACAAAACACAGCGTGGCACTGTCGTTTAATTGTTAGTAAAGTAGCCATAAACAACACTCTCATATTCACTCATTTTTCTTGCAAACAAAACTTACAGGCTAAATTTCTCCATTTTTTAAGTTTCTGCAGATTTCTCCAGTTTCACCTTCCCTGCTTTCATTTCCCTTCAACTCTCTACAGATTTTTCTCTTCCACAATATCACTTTTCCTATTCAAAAGCTAAAAAGTTTTTGATTTTCCAGTTCAATTTTCTGCGTACTTGCTATTTCAAAAAACCAAAAAAAAAAAAAAAATTTAAAAAATCTCAAATCATTCTCTTCTCTTCTTCTTTTTTTTTTTCCCAATTGAAAGCTGAATTCCTTCCGGATCAAGTTTTTGCTGATTTTTCTGTTCCATCTCTACATCATTTTCCCGTGCATAGCTAAAATTCTGCAGATTTTCTCTATTTCATCTTCTATATTTTCCATTTTTC
This sequence comes from Xanthoceras sorbifolium, assembly GCA_003430845.1. Taxonomy (NCBI): domain Eukaryota; kingdom Viridiplantae; phylum Streptophyta; class Magnoliopsida; order Sapindales; family Sapindaceae; genus Xanthoceras; species Xanthoceras sorbifolium. The sequence continues at coordinate 2,839,016 of CM010615.1, forward strand.
TTTTCATTGGGGATAGAAAGTATGTCTATCATTGGCGAAAAAGTTCTAACTGTGTCTCTCGAGTTTCTGATCAAGAAGTTGGCATCATCCGAACTGCTGCGTTTCGCCAGCCGAGAGCAAATCCTCGCTGATCTCAAGAAGTGGGAGAAAAAACTCAAGATTATTTACGCAGTACTGGAAGATGCAGAGGAGAAGCAGATCACCAACAGCGTTGTGAAGAGTTGGCTTGTCGATCTTCAAAATTTGGCTTATGATGTGGAAGACATATTCGATGAGTTTGAATCTGTGGCCATGGAGAGGAAGCTATCCCATCAACCTACAGAAGCCAGCACAAGTAAGGTACGAAAACTCATTCCTACTTGCTGCACCAATTTCAACCCCACATCCCTTAAATTCATTAAGACGATGGGATCCGAAATAAAGGAGATCACTGAAAGATTGGAACAGCTAGTAGCACAGAAAAACGAGCTGCATTTGCTAGAGAGTCCAAAAGAGAGGTCCAACGAAGTCAACAGATCGTACCAAAGGCCACTTGCCACCTCTTTGCCTGAACCTCACGTTTATGGTAGGGAGAAAGATCAAGAGGCAATAATTAAATTGATGTTGAAGGATGAAGGTAAACACGGTGGAATCTCTGTTATTCCTATTCTAGGGATTGGCGGAGTAGGCAAGACAACTCTTGCTCAAAATGTGTACAACGATGCTAGAGTCACAAGTCACTTTGATCTCAAAGGATGGGCTTGTGTTTCTGATGATTTTGATGTTACCAGAGTCACGAAAGCAATTCTGCAGTTGATTTCTTCCTCCAAATTTGAAAAGGTGTTTTGCATACTGTTCACTACTGCCAAAGGATTATGAGTTTGAAAAGGAGGAGATAATATTGTTATGGATGGCTGAAGGTTTATTGCAACCAGAAAATAGTGCACGACAAATGGAGGATTTAGGTGATGAATATTTTCAGGAACTACAATCAAGATCGTTTTTTCAGCAATCAAGCAACATTAGCTCAAGGTATGTTATGCACGACCTTATAAATGATCTAGCACAATTGGTTGCAGGGGAAATATTCTTTTTTAGAATGGAGAATACAGAGGACGTTGATAGGCAAAATAATATTTTCAAAAATCTTCGCCATTTTTCTTATGTTGGTGGTCGATACGACGGAATTAAAAAGTTTGCGGCCTTTTATGGTGTTAATGACTTCAGCAATTTAAGTTACAACAGTCATTTACACAACAAAGGTAAAGTGATTGAGGCATTCAATGAGTTTAAACATTTACGGACTTTTTTGCCATCTCCTGGTGAAAAACGCTCGTTAACTCGTGATATTCTTAATATTTTACCAAAACTACGCCGCTTAAGGGTTCTATCTTTGAATGGATATGAGATCAATGAGCTATCAAATGAAATTGGTAATTTGAAACATCTACGACATGTTGACCTTTCTGGTACTGCAATTTCTCATTTACCAGAGTCAATTGGTAGTCTTTACAATTTGTTAACGCTTAAATTAAAAGGTTGTCGTCATCTAGAGAAATTGTGTGATGTGGGGAACTTAATCAATTTGCGTTATATGAATACTACTGGGACTATGTTATGCGAAATGCCTTTGAAAATTGGTAAATTAACTAGTCTTAGAATACTATCAGATTTTGTTGTGGGCTACAATACTGGGTCAGGGTTGGAAGCATTAAAGATGTTGAAGCATCTACAGGGGACACTTACAATTTCAGGGTTAGAAAATATAAATGATGTTGCAGATGCCAAAGAAGCTGATTTAAGTGGTAAGAGCGACCTTAGAGTATTAATTTTGAATTGGGGTCATCCTCGTATTATGATTAATGAAGAAGTGGAAAGGCAAGTGCTTCACATGCTACGACCTAATCAAAAGCTTGAACAGCTTACGATCGCCGGCTATGGTGGTATATCGTTGCCTGGTTGGTTAGGAGATACTTCGTTCTCAAACTTACTGCTCTTAAAAATGAACGATTGTGGGAATTGTACTTCCTTGCCATCACTTGGGCAACTACCTTCACTAAAGAAACTTGATATCCAAGGAATGTCCGGTATAAAGATGGTGGGTCTTGAGTTCTTTGGAAATGGTTGTTTTCCATCTCTGGAAATTCTAAACTTTAAGGAGATGGGAGAATGGGAAGAATGGATTTCACATGGAATTGGTCAAGAAATTAAAGCGTTTCCTCACCTGCAGCAACTTTCAATCGTTGATTGTCCCAAACTGCAAGGAAGGTTGCCAGTGCACCTTCCTTCGTTGAAAAGGCTTGTCATTAAAAGATGTTGGGAATTGCCGGTGTCAGTTGCAAGTCTTCCAGTAGGCTGTAGGTTTGAAATTAATGGATGCAAACAAGTGCAACCGAGAACTGACATTGACCTCGGCTCACTGAATCCAAACGGTAAATTCTTTCTAATAAAGCGTGTTATGCAAAGGTTATCAGAAGAAGTGGAGATTGTTGGTTATCAAGCGCCATCGTCTTTCTGTCACAGTGGAATAGTATCACTGCAAGATGCTAACAAATTGTGCAAGGATTTCATTGCATATGATAACTTTGGATATCATCGACTTGGTTCCCCACTAAAAGAGAAAGAAGAAGATCTACAGTTGCTAGGATTTCCTTGCATATGTCAGTATCTGGTGTTGGAAAGTGTCTGCCTTACAAAGCTACCACAAGCACTGCACAGCCTACTCAGAACTGGTTTCCTTAAACGGATATGTATTTCATACTGCTCAGAACTAGTTTCCTTTTCAGAGGCTACTCTACCTTCCCAGTTGAGAGCCATTGATATTGAATCATGTAATGAACTGAAATACCTTCCGGACACATGGATGGATAGTACATCTGTTGAATTTCTGTCTGTTAGTGGGTGTGAATCGCTGATGTACCTTGCAAGAAAGCAGTTGTCTCTGAATCTAAAGAAGCTGGTGATTAAGAGATGCAATAATTTAAAGACTTTGATGCAAGAGGAGAACAATACTTTACAGTCTTCAAAAAGTGGCTACCTACCTGAGGCTCAAAAAGTGTTACCTGCCACACTTGAGCACATTGAAATTCAGGATTGCAATAATCTTGCATACTTGTCATCAAGTGGCTATCTACCAAAGGCTCTGAAATACCTTTTGCTTCATTGGTGTTCAAGGTTGAAGTCGATAGCAGAAAGGTTTTACAATGACACATGTCTTAAAGCAATTGATATAGTTGGTTGTGAAAATCTTCTCTTACCTGTGGACCTGCAAAGGCTCAACCATCTTGAATGTATTTCAGTCTCGCGTCAAAATCTCGTTTCTTTTCCAAGTGGAGGGTTGCCTTTAGCAAACTTGACAAATCTTAAAATACGCCACTGTAAAAATCTAGAGAATCTGCCTGACAATATGCACCAACTGAACCATCTTCAGAAGATTGAAATAAAGAAATGCTCAAGCCTTGTCTCTTTTCCAGCTGGCGGGTTTCCTTCCAAAAATTTGAAAGAGCTTGAAATAGTAGACTGTCACAAACTAGAGGCTCTGCCCAATGGCATGCATCAACTCAACCATCTTCAGAAGATTGAAATAGAGAAATGCTCAAGCCTTGTTTCCTTTCCAGAGGGAGGGTTGCCTTCCACAAATTTGACTGAACTTCTTATATTTGACTGTGAGAAGCTAAAGGGCCTACCAAACCGCATGGACAATCTTACCTCTCTTCGAGAATTAAGGATATGGCATTGTCGAGGCATGGAGTCCTTCCCTGAGAATGGCTTTCCCATCAACCTTACATCACTTTCTATCGTTGATACACCCAAAATCTGCGAGCTACTGTTCCAATGGGGATTGCACAGACTCAGCTCTCTCAGAGAACTCTACGTACAAGGATGTCAAGGTCTGGTGTGTTTTCCGCCAGAGGAGAGGGGAATCATGCTTCCCACCTCTCTAACCATCCTGACAATTATAGATTTTCCATATCTAGAAGGCCTTTCCTCCGTTATTCAAAGCCTCAATTCCTTGGAAGAACTATATCTCAAGAATTGTCCCGAGCTAAAATCTTTTCCAAAGAAGGGCTTGCCTCTGTCGCTTTTGATATTAAGAGATATATGAATGCCCTTTGCTAGAACAAAATTGCGAAGAGCGTGGAGGGAGATATTGGCCCATGATTTCCTACATACCATATTTATTAGTGAAGAAGAGAAGATGATTTCATAATCTTCCAGGTATGTCAATTTAAATTATTGAAGACATTGTGCAAGTCATTTGCATTTCTCTCTTGTTCTTTTCTTCTTTTTCTCTTTTTGAATCTTTAATTTGTTCATTGAAAATAAGCAAAATAAGTGATGCTTTTGCATTTAGTTGTCAAGAAAAAGAAAGAGAACAATAAAAAAAGAAAAAGACAAAAAAATACAAAAAGAGGGCAAATGCAGTATTTTTAAGAATTTGAATTTTATTGCTAAGGGTTCAAATTTATTGCTAAAAATTAATGATTGAAAAAGTTTCAAATATGAGAAGCCAAAGAATATCTGAATTGATGTGTTGGTGGTTATAGTCAGCGATAACAAAATCACTTGATTTTTGGTGGCTATTCTCAAAGCAGCTTATTACTAGTGGTGGCGTGATGGTTGCTCAGGATGGGGCTCGCGGTGCTCTTTCTAGGCCGCATCAGAGTGATGTGCATAGTCCATGGAGGTTGACCAAACTGGTGAAGGAAACTACGGGCAGTATCATGTTGTTTTAACTACTCGACACATCTCTTGAGGAAGTTTTCTGGTATGTACTATTTGTTTGTCTTAAAAGTTTTGGGATTTTTAAATTTTTTTCATGATAGATTTCTTGCTCATTTTTTGCAGAATACAAGGAAGACAATCCATTTTATTATTAGTCAGTCCTTTGAAACTGTAAATACTTGCAGTAGATATGCTTTGGTATAGTCTTCAAGTAATACATGTTACGGTAATTTTTCATCTTCATACAATCTTATTTCTAGTATTTTCGTGATTGTGATATTATTGCTATCATTGTAATATCAGGTACTATACACAAGTTGATTCTAGCTCTGGCCATCAGAATTGGCACAACCTGTAGTGGATTGAGAGTGAGTGTTGTAATTGATTGTGTACTTGACTTGGCAAGCATTCTTAAGTTGGCTTCTTCCTATCCACAGAAACTGGAATTTAAATGCTTATTGTTGCTTTTGACCAACTTATGTGAAAGCGTTGAGGGGAAAGGAGATGTCTCTCATGCACATGTAAGGAATACTTACAGGTAAAATGCAGTATGGCTCTCTGGTTATAGTTGATGACAAGCTTCCAGTTATGTTATTGCTATTGGTGATGCTTGCTTCAGATTAGTCATTTATGTTCAAGCATGAAGAGTTGTGTCTTGTAAAACATCACTTTGTTTGCTACTGACAGTTCTAAAATGCTAGCAGTGACGCAGCAGTGAGTTATTCAGAAACTCTGTCCTTACAAGTAATGCTGTCAAGTTCGAGAAGGGGTCTGGAGTTGGTGTGTTCTGATGGATCTTGCTTAGTGGTTGTGGTTCCTCAGATTCGGGTTGGGAGAGCAAATTTTGTACCTGCAATGTGTTTTGAGTCTGTTTCCCATACATGTCTCACTACCCATTTGAGGCTTTGAGCAATACCAAATCCTCCTTATCACTACTTGATGTTGCCATGTTTGAGAGGGGATGCAGATAGGGTATGTGCTGGTAGATCTTGTTCAGTTATCAACCTTTGTTTGTGGTTTCTCTACAGGTATCGTAACCGTGGAATACTTAATTTTATCTCCATGTCCCTCTCTTGTTCTCATCTACTCTTTTTCTTTGAATTGTTGATAATTATATCTTTGAAACTTCTAAGCATGTCTCGGTATGTATATTAGCTCTGTTTGATTTCCAAAAATTTGCATGCAAATTTGTTTCATGGCTGGTAGTGCAATATCCAGGAGTTCAAGCTGCGGTGTTCCATAAGTAAGTTTCTAATCTTCTTGCAATTCATTTCTAATATCTTGTGTATTTAACAGCCCTTCCAATTAGACATTTATGTTCAGGAATTTATTTATACACTTGTTATTTGGGATTTTTTTTATTTTTAATTTTAACTAATAGGTGTTTTTTTGTTATTTTCAGTACATGAAAGTTCTGAGGACAGTGGGTGAAATGGAACCTCCTCTTTTAACTGGATATTTGTTTTTTGTCATTGCACAAATGGTGATTGCTTGTGTAGTGTATTTAAGGTAAAGATTGATATAATGTTGAGTAATTTATGAGTTGTTTTTTCACGTTGCAGGCAGTGGAACTATTTGATTACACATTCCGATCGGAGGTAAACATTTCCTATTAAGTATAAGGTAATTAACTTGTCTTGTTTGTTCTTAGTCTCCATTATTATGTAACCAATTGTAGTGTAAGAATTCGTTGTTAAATGTTGAATTTAGTTCTTCTAGCTAGGTTCGTGGAGTGCGACAGGCTTCCTCTGTTGATAGGATTTTGGCTCGTATTCTTAAAGTAACCAAGTCAAATTCAACTAATGCAAAAGTATAGCAAATGATGTTCGATTGAGACGAGTCAAAAACCGATGGAAAGAAGAGATCGAATTGAAGACAACGCCAAAAACAGAGTTGGGATCGGAGGTTGGATGCATTGGCACATTCAGAGTCAGGCAGTTTACAGGCGCATGTATACACGAAATATTCTTTGGTTGTTTACATTTGAGAAACATTTGTGAGACACCTGAGAGCTGTGAGATTGGTTGTAATTGGGGTTTGGGGTTAGAGAGAGAATACTGAGTGTGTAATTGTAACAATTTTCTACATAGTGATATTTTTCTCTCGTCGTCCTGACGACCGTGGTTTTTTTTCCCTATTTTGGGTTTTCCACGTAAAAGCTTGTGTTTGTGTGATTGAATTCTTGTTTCTTTCATCTTATATTGCAACACTTTATTTTTACAAGAGAGAAAAATAAATTTACATAAGACTTCAAAATACCAAAACTATTTATGCCATCTTGAAGCAGCTTAATAAATTCTATGTAGAATGTATCAAAAGATTAAAGATGTATGTACTTGTTCCACTTTCTCAAAACCAAAACATTTAAATCTGTTGACTTTTAGAGAAAAATGCATACAATTAAGCTCAATTTTTTCAATGATTTTCTTATAATTATTTCCAATTTCTCTTCATTTTAATATTTGGTTTGACTTTAAGCTTATTAGGTCCAGGGGACAGACACTCTAAATTTTTGTTACTATAAATAAGATTGGAATTTAAAAAGGAAAAACTTAGGGTCTAGAGTGATCTATTCGTTAATATTTAACAAATACAATTTTTATTTTCAAAAACGAAAAATAATGTAAACGTATTCTCAGCTATATTTCTGAAATGAAATAAGAAAATAAGAAAACATGTTGATTGTATGCATTTTCAGTCATCATATATAAACAGCAAAAATTAATATATAAAAGAACATACAGCCAATAATAAGTACATCGTGATCATGAGTCTTTATTTTTATCAAAGTAGCAAAAACAGAAACAAATATAGGCTTGAGAAAGTAGAAAAACCCTATTTAAGTCCAATGATAGAACAAAGAGTTTGTATGACAGTGAGTATAAGTACAAAAACAGCTGCACCGAAAGAGATGGATGCCCATGGAGTGTTAAAATAGTTTTGCTTCAAGTTTGCCTTCCACTCGTTGCGTCGCGATTTGCAATGGTCTTGCAGATCCTTAACGAGACCAGCATAGTAGAAATTATTATACTGCACTCTAGCATCTCTACTAAGTTGTCGAAAAAGTGTTGACACCCCTTCACTATTTAAAATCCGATTCTCAATAACTCTGTTTTGAGTTAATAACTCGACATCTTTTGGATCGCTTAAAAGACGATTGATGATCATATTAAAGTCATTGATGTAGTTAGTACCACAATGTAATGCCTCAAAAATCTGAAGATTTCTTAATAAATGTACTGTCATGTTACCTAGTGCTAACTTTGGAATTTTCAAAGTCCCTTTATTAAATCTTATGTCAAGCAAATTTTTATCTGTTGATGCGAACACAAACTTGGCTCCAGATATGTGTAGTTTCGTTATGCTCGGTGCATCCTCAGAATCATCTTGTCTTTTGGTGTCGTCACGTTGTGGTGGCTGAAGACAAAGTCGTACCAAATCAACAAAATGTCTTGCTTTCGAAAAGTAGGATTCTAACAAAGTTTCGCGTATCAAAAGAGCTTCACATATATATTTGAAAGGAAAACATGTAAACTGACTTAAGGAGTATCCAGTGTAAAGCTCAGGCAATGCAGGATTTGCCAACTTAAACAAGTCTTCAAGAATGAAAATTGGAAGCTGATTTTCAAGGGACATAAAGTCAAACATGATTTCTTTTATCATTCCAGGTCTTGTAAATATACGGTCCACGATATCAAATCCAGGGTTGTATCGTAGCAAGATCTCAATAACGAACACAGCATCTAATAAAACCATTTTCACAAAGTCTTCACTTCCAAATGTTATGGTTTCTGCATAACAATTACGCAAATTTTCTTCTTTGCCCTTTATAAATATAAGAAAATCCTCTATGCTCATACGAGTTCGTTGCAGAAACTGTTGCAAATATCTTAATTTATGCTCTTCCATAACTTTTAATTCTTTACTACCATGGTGGAGTGGACCAATTGAAACCATTTTTGGAGTGTAAAGACTTTCGTTTAACATCCTAATATTTGGAGGAACTCGATAAATGCAACAATCTATAGACAAGGGATACAAGGTAGCAAACTCACCTCTCATAGAATCTGCTAGCTTCTTAAAATCAATAGATACATAATCATTGTCTTTATCCATCTGGTTGCTTGCTTGCTTCACTACAGGAACGTAATCCATATATGGAAAAAGTTAATTAATCATCAGAATATGTAAAAGAATAATAGAATTATCACTAACACAAATAACATATGTATATAGAAGCATTTCATGAGTAAAGTAAATTTAAAGGAATTTTTTAGAAAACCAGAAGGTAAGAAACTTACATTGCTCTGCCATGTACGTTAATTTTGTGTTAATTGATAGCGAAATATGGAATGCAACCAGATAACATATGTATATATATAAAATATATTATCGGAAAATAATAATAATAATACAAAAATGGGTCCCTTGATTCAAGTGAATGAATCATAAACAATTTTCAACTTCATCTATATAAAATTTTACAAACTTAACCAAATTGGAATAAGATTAAAAGTCAATGAATATATAAAATATCACTCCAACAATAATATATATAAAGAGTCTCGACAACCTCGCCATCTATTCATGCATGTGCACCTTTCCATCGAATAAGGGAATTGTTAATTTTGCACAAGTGAAAATATAGTATCGTTTAAGAAAGACACAATTTTATATTGTTTAGAGTGTGAAGAGTAGCAAAATCACCCTTCATTCTGTAGTGATTATGATCAAGTTGATCATGCCTAATTGTGGAGGAAACATAGGCCATACCAGATTGGTATGGTGAGGCAGCAACATGCAAATCCCATGCATCTGATGTGCTGCAACTTCCAGCTTGCTTCGAACCATCTGTTGTTGAGCTTGAGCCAGCTATCAAACCACCACCACCTTTTGTAGTGCATCAAAAATACTGCTGTTTGACAAGCCTCAAACCAGAATTTCTATGGCATCTGTCCATGAGCCAAAAGAGTCAATGCAATCTCAACTACATGCCAATGCTTCCTCTCGGGTATTCCAATTTGTTGATGGGTATATGGACATGAAAATCTAGTCACAACACCACACTCATTCAAGTAAGGAACAAACACTTTGTACTCACCACCCAAGTCAGTTTGGAAACACTTGATTTTGGACCCAAATAGCAGCTTTACAATTTTCTTAAAGAGAACAAATTTAGAAAAGGCTTCACTCTTTAACTGAAGAGGATACAGTCATGTAAACCTTGTATAGCCATCAATGAAAATAATGTAGTAACGAAAACCATCCATAGATAAGATTGATGCAGGCCCCCACAAATCACTATAAAAAATTTCTAAAGGTTTGATGACCTTACTTTCTGCTCTAGTAAAGGGCAGTTTGTGAAGCTTTCCTAACTTACTTGTTACAAAAATGAGGAGCTTGAACATTATAGGGAAATTTCATTGAAGGAAGAACCTTTTGGAAAATCAAAGGGGCAGGATGTCCAAGTTTAGCATGCAAAATTATAGAATTAGTTTTAGCAGCCACTAAAGCATTGAAAATAGCAAGTGTCTGATGGTTATCATGTGATAGCAAGTTGTTTGTCACGATCTTTCTAGAACCTTCCGGAACAACCCAGAAGAATGGAGAACCTTGTGGAGCAACCTGGAAGGATGGAGAAACTCTTAGAAAAGTCTAGCTCTTAGGACATTATAGAATGTGGTAAAGACTTGTAGGATGTTCAAGATTTGGAATTCTCTAGAACATTTACATAGTAGGAAATCTTGTACATTGTAGAATTCTCTAGAACATGGTAGATAGGAAATGTCCTAGAATGTTCATTGGTGCCCATTAATAGATGGCACCCTTCATTTGTACAAACCATCCAAGAAATCCAAGAATTCAAGAGTTTTAGCATTCTAAACACTTGTGCTTTCTTCTCCTCTCTCTTCCTCCAAGCTTTCTTAAGTTTGCTAGCAAGTTACTTACCTAGCTCGTGGGGATTAAGGCTGATTTAACCTCTTCGACGGGAGGAAGTGTGTTAAGTGCCGCATAGTTGGCTTAGAAAATACTAAGGCCGTGACAATGGTATTAGAGCTCGGTTGCTCAACTAAAGAAGAGATAGCATAATGGCAGAAGTCGAAGAAGTTGTCGTCTAAGAGCTAAGCCGTGGAAGGGATGCCAACCCAAGTAGGTAGAGGAAGGACAAGTCTCGTGATGCTGCCTCAATCTTAGAGTCAAAGTTGGCTAGGATTGAGCTCGCCGTAGCCGATTCGAGGGAACGGCTGGATGTATTGGAGTAATGCATGGAGAGGGACATCGACGATCTTAGGGAAAATATCGAGGACCTCCGGGGAGACATGCAATTTGGCACTACATCAGGGCGAGAGGCGCAAGAGGGCAACGAGATTTTCCAAGCTCGGTTAGAGAACATAGTTATAGGAAAGCTCGCGGAGTTTGAGATGCTTCTTAAAGACTTGCGGGAAGATATGGCCTTATGCAAGAGAGCTGTTAGTGGTGGGGTTTTCCAAGGTGCTCCTAAGAAGGATGTACTGAAGCCGAAAGAGTTTGATGGCAAACGAGATGCCAAGGAGGTAGACAACTTCATTTGGTACATGGAGAGATACTTTAAGGCCGTCAGGATCACGGATGATCAGGAGCAAATCCGGACTGCAACCTTATACCTCGCTGATATAGCCACTCTGTGGTGGAGGAGGAGATATGCTGACATCCAAAGAGATACGAGCTCTATTGATTCTTGGGATGATTTTAAAAAAGAGCTTAAGAAGTAATTCTACCCGAAAGATGCCGCATATCTTGCTCGGAAGAATTTGAAGAAACTCAAGCAAACGGGTTCAATTAGGGATTATGTTAAGGAATTTTCTAATCTCATTCTTGAAGTTCCTAACATGTCGGACAATGAGTTGTCGTTCAACTTCATGGACAACCTACAACTTTGGGCTGAAGTAGAGTTGCGTCGCCGCAATATGCAAAATCTTGCCGAAGCTATAGCCATTGCGGAATCCCTAATTGATTACCGAAATAGTGAACCACCCAAGAAGAAGCCACTACAGGATAACCATGGCAAAAGTGAGGGAGACAAAGGGAAAGGTCCCTATAAGCTTCCAAGCGGGAAAGACAAGGATAAGCAGAAGAAAGGCCAAGGCAAGAAAAACCTCAAGCCGAAGACTAACTGTTTCCTTTGCAACGGCCCTCATTGGGCAAGAGAGTGCCCAAAGCGCAAGGCTATCAATGCGTTGGTAGATGAGCACGAGAAGGAGATGGAGGAATCTCATATGAGCTCTCTTCGCATGCTCACCGCCATCAAAGCCCAGTCAGCTCCAAAGACCTGAGGGAGTTAGGGTCTAATGTACTTAGACGTACACATCAACGGGAAAGCTACCCGAATCATGGTCGATACGGGAGCTACATACAGCTTTGTTTTGAAGGAAGAGACAAAGAGACTTAGACTAAAGGTGTCCAAGGAAACTGGATGGTTAAAGGCGGTGAACTCTAAGGCGAGACCGCCTATTGGCATGGCTCGAGGAGTGAACATCAGTATGGGTAATTGGAATGGGAAGATAGACTTGACAGTCGCGCCCATGGATGACTTCGAGGTAGTGCTTGGCATGACCTTCCTCGAACAAGTTAAGGTAGTTCCCTTACCCTTCCTTCGTTCTGTTGCTATCTTGGAAGATACCCCTTGCATCATTCCAGCCATCGCCAAATCCTGGTCGAAGACCCCTCATCTTTCGGCCTTACAAGTTAAGAAAGGCCTTAAGAAAGGAGAGATAATATACTTGGCCACGGTAAAACATGATGAGGGTAGAATTCCAACGGAGGAGCTACCCAAGGAGATCACGAAATTCCTTGAGGAGTACAAGGACGTCATGCCCGCCGAATTGCCCAAGAAACTACCACCTAGGAGGGAGGTGGATCACCAGATTGAGTTGGAGTCGGGAACGAAGCCATCCGCCAAGGCCCCTTATCGAATGGCACCACCGGAGTTGGAGGAATTGAGGAAACAACTGAATGACTTGTTGGATGCAGGCTACATTCAACTGTCCAAAGCTCTTTATGGCGCACCGTTGTTGTTTCGAAAGAAGAAGAACGGATCCATGCGATTGTGGATCGACTATCGTGCTTGGAATAAGGTAACCATAAAAAACAAGTACCTCATTCCTTTGATTGCTGACTTGTTTCATCAGCTTAGTAGGGCTCGATATTTTACAAAGCTTGATTTAAGGTCGAGTTATTACCAAGTGAGGATTGCGGAAGGCAACGAGGCAAAGATTACGTGTGTAACGCGTTATGGTGCTTATGAGTTCTTAGTGATGCCATTCAGCCTCACCAACGCACCGGCCACGTTTTGCACACTTATGAACAAGATCTTCCATCCTTATTTGGATCGGTTCATAGTGGTGTACCTAGATGATATCGTGGTCTATAGTAACACTCTCAAAGAACATGCCCGACACTTACAAACTATCTTCAAGGTCTTAAGGGAAAACGAGCTCTACGTCAAGAAGAAGAAATATTCATTTGCCCAACCAGAGGTGTACTTCTTGGGGCATAAGATCAAGGATGGTGTGCTCATGATGGATAAAGGGAAAATCAAAGCCATTTGCAAATGGGATCCTCCGACAAAAGTGCCCAAACTACGGTCATTTCTTGGCCTAGTCAATTATTACCGGAGATTCATTAAGGGGTATTCGGAGAAAGCAACTCTACTCACGGATCTGTTAAAGAAAAACAAGGCATGCAAATGATCGCAAGAGTGCCAAGAAGCCTTCGATGGGTTAAAGAATGCAGTAATGGAAGAACCAGTATTAAGCATTCCGGACCATTCCAAGCCTTATGAGGTGCAAACGAATGCTTTTGACTTTGCCATTGGAGGGGTTCTAATGCAAAACGGGCATTTTATAGCCTTCGAGAGCAGCAAGTTTAATGATACGGAACGGAGGTATACCGTTCAAGAGAAGGAGATGACTGCAGTTGTTCATTGCCTTCGTACATGGAGACATTACTTACTTGGCTCTCACTTTGTCATTCGGACTGACAACGTTGCCACTAGCTACTTCCAGACACAAAAGAAGTTAAGCCCAAAGCAAGCTAAATGGCAAGACTTCTTAGCCGAGTTCGACTATACGCTAAAGTATAAGCCTGGGAAATCCAATTTGGTAGCGGATGCACTAAGTCGCAAAGCGGTGCTTACAACTATACAAAGTGCCCTACAGGGAAAAGTCATCAATCTCATCAAGAAGGGGCTACAACACGACTCACTTGGCAAGAGTCTCGTGGGACTAGCAAACGATGGGAAGACCAAACGGTTTTGGGTGCAAGATGACTTACTTTACACAGTAGGAAACCGGCTATACGTCCCGAAATTTGAAAACTTACGAAATAATTTAATCAATGAGTGCCATGACACAAAATGGGTAGGACGTCCGGGACAACAGAGGACTAGGGCTTTGCTCGAAGCAACCTACTATTAGCCGTATATGAGGGATGACATCGAAGCCTATGTGAAGACTTGTCTTGTGTGCCAACTAGACAAGAATGAGCAGCAATTGCCAGGAGGATTACTAGAGCCACTACCCATCCCCGAGAGACCATGAGAGAGTGTCACCATGGACTTTATTTCGGCCTTACCCAAGTCGAACGGCTGCGGATCGATCATAGTGGTGGTCAATCGTTTATCAAAATATGCAACTTTTATTGCTGCCCCTACGGATTGCACGGCGGAGCAAGCAGCTCAGTTGTTCCTAAGGGATGTGGTGAAGTATTAGGGGGTGCCAAGAACAATCATTAGCGATCGAGACCCACGCTTCACGGGAAAATTCTGGACCAAGCTTTTCAGCCTATTGGGATCGAAGTTGCATTTCTCTACAAGCTTTTACCCCCAGACATATGGGCAGACAGAGAGGGTGAATGCCTTGTTGCAGCTATACTTGAGGTACTTTGTAAGTGCCAACCAGCGAGATTGGGCGAAGTTACTTGATGTGGCCCAATTCTCTTACAACTTGCAGAAGAGTGAGGCGACCTACCATAGTCCCTTCGAGTTGGCGACGGGCCAACAACCCCTCACTCCGCAGACGATATTGGTGGGATACACGGGAAGGAGTCCAGGATCGTAAAAGTTAGCCAAGGATTGGCAAGAACAAACCGATATAGCACGATCCTACCTTGACAAAGCCGTGCGGAAAATGAAGAAATAGGAGGACAAGAAGAGGCGACGAGTGGAATTTCAAGTAGGAGACTTGGTGCTTGTCAAATTGCTGCCCCAGCAATTCAAGGCCTTCAGGAAGGTGCACAAAGGCTTGCTAAGGAAGTATGAAGGACCCTTTTCGATCCTAAAGAAGGTAGGAAAAGTTTCCTACAAGGTTGAACTACCTCCGAGGCTTAAAATCCATCATGTCTTCCATGTGAGCCATTTGAAGCCATATCATGTAGACACGGAAGACCCTAGCCGAGGAGAGTCTTTAAGGGCGCCAACTGCCGTAGTAACCTCCTACGACAAGGAAGTAGAGGAGATCCTAGCGGATCGAATCGTTAGGAAAAGGGGTGTTTCCTGAAGTAGCAAGTACCTAATCAAATAAAAGGGACTTCCTACGAGTGAAGCTACTTGGGAATCGAATGAGGCTTTATGACAGTTCTCAAAACAAATCGAGGAGTTTCACAAGGAGACTACGACGAGGACGTCGCCGGATTAGGTAGGGGATAATGTCACGATCTTTCTAAAATCTTCCGGAACAACCCAGAAGAATAGAGAACCTTGTGGAGCAACCTGGAAGGATGGAGAAACTCCTAGATAAGTCTAGCTCTTAGGACATTCTAGAATGTTGTAAAGACTTGTAGGATGTTCAAGACTTGAAATTCTCTAAAACATGTACATAGTAGAAAATCTTATACATTGTATAATTCTCTAGAATATGGTAGATAGGAAATGTCCTAGAATGTTCCTTGGTGCCTATAAATAGATAGCACCCCTCATTTGTACAAACCATCCAAGAAATCCAAGAGTTCAAGAGTTCTAGCATTCAAGCATTCTAAAAACTTGTGCTCTCTTCTCCTCTCTCTTCCTACAAGCTTTCTTTAATTTGCTAGCAAATTACTTTCCTAGCTCGTGGGGATTAAGGCTGACTTAACCTCTTCGACAGGAGGAAGTGTGTTAAGTGCCACACGGTTGGCTTAGAAAATACTAAGGCCGTGACATGTTGCTATCATTATTTTGACATGACAACGAACATCAATAGCACTATTTACATTTGGTTTAACAACAGTCTTGTTCACCACATTAACATCTGTAAACTTATTTCTCTTCAAAATGGAATTTGATGCACCACCATCAAGTCTCAACTGATACAATCCATTACTAAGTTTGCCTTGCAAAAGAGGTCTCTTGGTTCTCTGGTCCTTTATGACAACCATTCTCATCAAATTCAGCAAGTGCATTATTATCCCTAGTGAGCTTAGAAATGTTAAGCAAGTTCTTTGTAATTGTAGGGACATGCAGAATATTTTTCAAGCAAATCCGATTCCTAGGTGATGTATTTGTTGAAAAGATTGAATCACTGATCGATCAATATTTGTTACATATTTACGACCCTTAGACTTTATCTTTTGATCGTATTTTGAGTGAATTTTGCGTTTTTGATGTGTTTATTGAGCTTGCGCAAATTTTAGATGTTTATATTGGTGTTATACGAAAGATGGAAGTGTCGGGCTGAAACCGTGCAATTCTGGATGAGGAAACTTCACTAAATAAATCTTCACTACCATCGCGACCGAGCCATCGCGAGCTTTGGTCGCGACAGCTCGATCGCGACGATGATAGCAACAATTGCTCCAGAGAGTGTCGCGATCGATCCATCGCGAGCTTTGGTCGCGACAGATCGATCGAGACGAAAGTGGCCAAGTCTCCAGGGAGTGTGGTGACCGAGCCATCGCGAGGGTGCCTCGCTAGGAATTGCTCGCGCGCCTAGCTAGGATCTGCTCGCAGCGCGAGGAGGTGATCGCGATGATAGCAACAATTGCTCCAGAGAGTGTGGCGACCGAGCCATCGCGAGCTTGGGTCGCGAAACCTCGATCGCGACGATAATGACAAATGAACCAGGGAGTGTCGCGACCGAGCCATCGCGAGCTTTGGTCGCGACAGCTCGATCGCGACGGCAGAAATTCTGACCTAAAGTCAGCACCTATAAATAGAACAGTTGAAAACCCTAAAAGGAGGAATTTTTTTTCCAGCAGCTCGAAAATAGTCTTGAAGGGGTCTAGAGCTCATCTCTTTCAACACTTGCTTGTCCTTGGGTGGCATCATAATGGGTTTCATCAATCTCTTCTCTCTTCTTGTTGTAGTATTGATTATTATGTTGAACTAATTTCCTAGTTATGTGGTCAATGGACCAAGATTGAGATTTAATGGTGTAATTGACTGAACATTTCTATGTATATATATTTAGAGATGTGTTGCTAGAGAATTTAATCTATTAGTACATGAATCTTATTGTTTGCATTACGAAAGTTTCTGCATGAATTTTGGTTTATTATTAATATGGAAATTATTATCTCTATGAGAAATCATTAGGGCATGAATGAGTTTAGTAATAGTCTAGCAATAATAGTTAAGTTGATTGAGCCACGAAAGTGCTAATTGACCTAAAGAAGTGCAACTAGATTTGGGTGTTTGATTGCATCACTTAATGACGATTGGGTGAAGTTATTGAATTCGAATCATCAATGCATGACAATAATTTGATGAGCCAATGTTAGAAAATACTTCTATGTTAAATATATATTAAGCTTCAATAAGTCGATTACACCAGTGACTCTCATGAAGGTTTCCATTCGACCGCGTAACACTTCCTCACATTT
Source organism: Xanthoceras sorbifolium (assembly GCA_003430845.1). Classification (NCBI taxonomy): domain Eukaryota; kingdom Viridiplantae; phylum Streptophyta; class Magnoliopsida; order Sapindales; family Sapindaceae; genus Xanthoceras; species Xanthoceras sorbifolium. The sequence continues at coordinate 2,856,554 of CM010615.1, forward strand.
GAATACATTCCTTCGTTACTCATTACCTTGTTGAATTTAATTTCACCAACATCATTCTAAAAATCATTGATTTCAATTTCTGAACTTTTACAACATCTTTGGTTAAGTATTGGTAACCACCTCTTCCTTGTGGATTCGACCCCGTACTCACGGGAATATATTACTTCGACACATCCTGCACTTGGGATATTATTCCCACGCGTTTGAGCGTGTCAATCACCAACATGAGAGATTTTCAATTGATTGTCATTACCTACAACCAATTGATCGTTACCTCTATATTCATTCTTGAGGGAGAGATTGTTGAGGTTAGTAGTTGTGTGATTTATGGCTCTACTATCAACATATCAAGCTTGGCCATTGACAGTATCTGGAGTAGCAAAGTAGGCTGAAAATTGTTGAGTGTTTTACTGTCCAAGTTGAACATTGTTGTCGGAATTTGAGGACTGTCCAGGATCATAGGTGTTGGCAGGATATTATTGAGTCAAATTGGCTTGTTGAGTGTCTTGAGGTGGTCCTTGAAACTGCTGATCAAACCTCACATAACACTGTAATACACCATGTCCTGGCTTTGAGCATAATTGACAGTGAATGCCTTGAGCATTTTTGTTAGGATATTTGTCACCTCTTCTACCTCTAAGCTTATTTCCTTTGTAATTTCCTCTATAATTCCGCCCCTATTGCTGCCATTTGACTTGTTATTATAGTTAGTGTTGCTGGAAACAAAATGTACAGATGGGTTGTGTGAGTTTAAGTGAGCAATACGTTGTTCGTGCATAAGAAATTGAAAATGTGCATCTTCTAGAGTCTTAGTTGCATTTTGTGAAGAAATCAACACCACAACAGGATCATAGTCGTGTCCCACTCCATTCAACATTCACATCAAGAGGTCTCTCTCACTTACTTTTTCTCCTACAACTATTAAAGAATCTCCAATGTTCTTGATTTTTAACATAAAATCACTTATTGAATCTGAGCCTTTGGTGATAGATTGTAATTGTTGTCTTAATTGAAATATTTTAGCCATAGATTGTTGAGAGTATACCTTTTCAATCTTTGACCACATTTCTAAAGATGTTTTGCATTGAGTTACCTATCCAAGAACTCCAGGTGTGAGCCTACCAAGCAACCAGCAAAGAAGAATCTGGTCAGACTTTTTCCAGATTGCAAACTGCGGATTTGGTTGCTGTTGAACAACTGAACCATCTCCTTCCACATGTGTGTGCACCTCAATGAATCTTGGAGGAACTTCAGCTGTTTTTGAGATAAAATCCTTAAGATCTAAAGCTCGAATTGCTGGAAGCACTTGAGTTTTCCAATAGATGTAATTGGTTTTATCAAGCTTCATAGGTATGTTTGAGTTCAAATATCGTGCAAGAGAAGAATAATATGTTGAAGTTGAGTTCGAAGTCAGGTTGACGTGAAACTGAGAGGTTGAGGAACTGATTTCACGACCGGTAGCCATTGACGTAAGTCAGAAGCTCTGATACCATATGAAATTACAAGCTTGCATGAGATAGCTTGCAATGCAAGCAAAGGTAAGAAGAGATACACAAGGTGTTTGATGGAGGTCTGTGAGAACAACAGAAAAGCTGAATTTAGTCAGCCATTAATGAAGCTCGAATGAGCTTGAAGAAGAACATGATTTATTAATTTCAAGTGATAAAAATTACAACTGAATACATCACAGTATATATATAGTTTCATCAATCAAGGTCGGCTACAAGCCACCCCTAACAAACTCCAACAAGTGGTAGTGCCACCAGAGACGAGCCCATTAGAGGGCTCACCCGGGCTGGAGCTCGGGTTAGTTTTTTGAAAAAATTTTAAACATAATTACAGTTTTACCCTTTTACTAATATTACAATTTTGCCATTTCAAATATATAATTAACTTTACTAATATTTTTTTCCCATTCTTTTTCACGGCAGAGGGGTTTCTAATTTTCTCCAATTCAAGTCTTCTTCTTCAGCTGATCAAGTTCAAGCCTTCTTCTCCAAGTGCAATTCTTCTTCTCAAAGTCCAAATCTGAAGTCTTCTTCTCCAAGTCCAAGTAATTTTTCCTATTAAACATTAATATTTGAGTTAATTATTGATTGTTGGCTAAATTAAATAGTGTATATATGTATTTGAGTTAAACATTAATATTTCGTTTTCATTTGTGGATCATAGTTCTGGATTTATGTTAATAGTCCTTCGATATTGTTATATTATAAATTTACAACATAATTTGTTGTTGATTTGTGTTGTTTTTGATAAATGATTGTTGATGCTTTGACTGTTTTAATAATACTTCAATTGGGTTATAGTACATACTACATAATATATTAGCTGTTGATTAAATGATTCATGTATTTATTTGTAATTTTTCATGTATTTGTCTGTAGGGATTGTAATTGTGGTGCAATTTATCTGTACATTATTGAATATTTTACTTGTTTTAATTATACTCAAAATATAGTTGCTCATGTGAATTCTTCCAAAACCATTAAAAAAGTTGAGGGAGAGATATAAAACAAAAACAGCACAATTGATTGACTAGATGGTGAAGGTTTCATTTTTATTAAAGAAAAATTACAACATCATTTTATTCTTTCAAAAGTAGAAAAGTATTTGACACTTTTATTAAAGAAAAAGTATAAATATTATTAGCTTGAGAGTTGAGATTAATATATATATATATATAAATGTATAATGAGGATATTGAATTAAAAATTGTGGATATTTCAACACAGAAATTATTGATTAAAACAAAATCAAAGCTATATTCATCTAAAACTTGATGTTTTTTGATCCTATGAAATATATTATAATTGACAGTGATTTTCTTGTTTTATATAGATAGAATTTTCTTAGTTAGTAACATTATCTTTTATTTTTGGGACTCTAAATAGTATGTCTTGGATTTATTTGTATCTTCTTTTTGGGTTTGTTGTGTTAATTTAACCAATGAATAATAATTTTAGGTAACAATGCCAAACAATCATTCATCTAAGCCAAGAAAAACTCTCTTTTCATACTTTGGGAAAAAAGACGATTATCAAGCATCTAGTGGGTTAAGTTCTCCGTGTGAAATTGGCGGTTCAAGTTTGCCTTCTTCTTCTGAAAATCTTGAAATTAGAAATGTTTGCACTCCAACAGATATTAACACTTCTTATTATGAACGTGATCCTGGATTACGTCTTCCAATAAGAGTTTACCCCGCAGACCAGCATGATGATGTTCGAAAAGTATATATAAAGATGGGACCGTTTCAACCTATGTTGGATAAATATCCACTTACTTCGGATGGTAAACAAAATTGAAGCTTTCAAAAATCTTAGTTCGAGCGATTTTCTTGGCTTGAATATTCAATGGATAAAAACAGAGCATTTTATTTTCCATGCTATGTTTTTGATAATGTTTCGTCAAAGCATCGCAAATTTACAATTGATGGTTTCCATAATTGGAAAAGAATCAATTGTGGAACCAAATGTCCATTTGTACAACATGAAGGGGTAACTAATTCATAACATAATTTTGCCATTCAAAATTAGTATACCTTAAAAGATTCATCTTGGCATATCGACAAAATCATGAATACTCTCTCTCTCAACAAGAAATTTTGCAAAATCGATTACGACTAAAGACTTCACTAGAGACGGTAAAGTGGCTAGCTATGCAAGGGTGTGCTTTTTGAGGTAATGATAAATCCATCAATTCTACTAATCGTGGGAACTTTATTGAGATGATAAAGTATGCAGGAAAAGTAAATAAAGAAATTGTTGACATTGTTTTAGAAAATTCTCCACAAAATGCCAAGTATACATCATCTCGAATTCAAAAGGAGTTGTTGAATATTCTAGCTAATGAAGTGCGAGCTAAGATCCGTGAGGAAGTCAGGGATGCAAAATTCTGTATTCTTGTTGATGAAGCAGTTGATAAATCTAATAAGGAACAAATGACAATTATTTTGAGGTATGTTGATTTAAATGGATTTGTTAGAGAACCGTTTTTTCAAGTTATGAGTGTTACTGACACAAATTCTTCCACTCTAAAAAAAGAGATAAGTAATGTCCTTACTCGATACAATTTGTCAGTTGAAAACTTACGAGGTCAAGGATATGATAGTGCTAGCAACATGAAGGGTGAATGGAATGGTTTACAAGCCTTATTTCTCCAAGATTGTCCATCTGCTTATTACATTCATTGCTTTGCACATAGACTTCAGCTTGCTTTAGTTGTAGTAGCTAAAGAAGTGCATGATATATGGTTATTTTTTTCAAAATTGAATTCTATTGTTAACTTTGTGGGTGCTTCTTCCAAGCGTCATTCTCAGTTGAAATCTATTCGAGAAGATGAAATTAAAGAGTTGATCACTTTAGGTGAACTTGAGACTGCTACAGGGGTTAATCAAATTTGCACTTTGCAATAACCTGGAGTTACTCGTTGGAGCTCTCATTTTACTTATATTAGTAGATTGATTCAGATGTTTGATTTAACTTCTACTCTTCTTGAAAATTTGATTGACAATGGACAGAACAATAATATACGTGGGGAAGCCAAAGGTGTGTATAAAGATTTGAGATCCTTTGAATTTGTGTTTATCTTGTTATTGATGCACAAGATTTTGGGAATATCGGATCTTCTTTGTCAATCTTTGCAATTGAAATCTCAATAAATCTTAAATGCTATGAGTTTAGTGTTAAATATAAAAATGCTCCTTCTAAAGTTAAGAGAGACTGGATGAGATTCTTTTCTTAAAAGTGCAGCGTCATTTTGTGAAAAGTATGAAATTGATATGCCTGATATGAAAGCACGTCATATGGAAGGAACAAAGCGATATTGTCAGCAGAAAGATAATATCACAGTTGAGCATTACTTTCACTTCAATATATTTAATGCTGTGATAGATTTTCAATTGATGAAGTTGAATAATAGATTTCCAGAGCAAACAATAGAGCTTCTTACTCTTAGCATGACTTTGAGCCCCGTGGATGGGTTTAAATCATTTAATGTTGATGACATTTGTTGTAATACACCCTCCCGATAGTTTGTACTGTACACGTACATGTATTATAATATATTTTTCTGAAATTGATTGTACGATACTATAATGGAGTTTATTGGACGATTAGGACGATTTCGTAAAGTATATACGAAATTTATAGAGTATTTTCCATAAATTGTTAAAAGTATTAAGGGTATTAGAGACTCGGAAAATGCTTGGAATGATTCCAGATAATTATTAAGGTTCCATAAAGTATATAAGAATATATTCTTGGAAGTTAAAATATATTTTTATGATATGATATTGTAATTTAATTAATTGATGGAAAAGTAAATTGAAATGGATTTTTGTGGAAAAGAGTTAATGGATTGTTATGGATTAAATTGTAAATGAAAAGATTGTTGATCCAAAATTATGTGATTAATTTTCAAGTGGTGGTCACTTTGTAATTTTAAATGTTAAGGGACAAGTGGCAAGTATTATATATATATAAGTACAAACTAAAACAAAAAAACACAGCAAACCAGAAAATTAGAAAACAAGAAAACAGAGTAAGGCAGTGAGGGAAACTTTTAGAGAAAAGAAGCAAAGGAGAATCGGTGAAGCCAGGAGAAAGAGAAGAAGCTTCGGCTGGAGAAGGAGAGAGAGAGGAGAAGAAGGAAGAAAGAAGAGAAGAGAAGAAGAAAAGAAAAAGAGAGAGAGAGAGCAGTGGGTCAAGGAAGAAATAGAATAGAAACCTAAGAGAAGAAGAAAGAAAAGAGAGAAGAAGAGAAGAAGGCTCGGTGGAAGGAAGAAGAGAGGAAGAAGAAAAAGAGGAAGAGAGCAGAAATTGTGTAGAAAAATGGAGAAGAAAAACAGAGCAGAGATAGTTGACCGAAAAAGAAGAGGAGAAGAAGAAGCAGCCGTGAGAAGTGAGAGAGAGCAGAATTTCGGTCAAGAAGGAAGTGTTAGTATATAGCTTTAGTTTAGTATTAGCCCATTGGGCTTAGTCCTGTATTAGCCCATTGGACTTAGTCCTTTTCTTGTACATTGCCTATATATGGCCACCTCTATTGTACATTGTTCACACAATCAATATACAGAATTTACATTCTCAACATGGTATCAGAGCTTTGTTTTTGATTTTCTGGTTATTGTGGATTTCCGGCGAATATTCCGCTGCCCTCGTCTTCGTCCAGTACTCACTGTCAGAAGAGAGTGACCGCCGTCACCCACAGACCTTCGTCTACGCAGATCCACCAGCACCGCTGCTTGCTCGATCCACCAGCACAGCCGCTCGCTGCCCAGATCCGCTCGCTGTAAGAATCAACCAGCACAGCAGAATCAACCATCGTCGTCTTCGTCGGGTTCGAGTAGCAACACCTCCTCGCTTCCTGCGACGCCGTTTTCGCCATTCGCGACCTTTCTCGCCAACCTGCTGCTGGTTCTGTTTTTCCTTTGCCGCTGCTGCTGCTTTCTTCGTTCCACGGCGTTATCGACGCTGCTGCTACTGCTGCTTCGAGTTCGCCGCTGCTGCTGCACACCTGCGACGTCGATCTTCGCTGTTGCACACCTCCTTGCACACATGCGACGTCGATCTTCGCCGCCGCTGCTGCTTCGAGTTCGAGCAGCACACCTGCTCGCTTCCTGCGACGTCGATCTTCGCCGCTGCTGCTCTTTCTTCGTTCACCGGTTCTGCTGCTTCCTTCGCCGCTGCTGCACCTGGTTCTGCTGCTTTCTTCGTTCCACGGCGTCGACTCTGCCTTGCACACCGCAAATGACACCGTCGGAGCTGCGCCGCACGCCAACACCGCTCCGCTGCAGCTGCTGCTCCCTTTCGCAGCTCCTCATCGCCGTTTGGAGCTGCACAGCCGCGTCGCCCATCGCCGTTTGGAGCCGCACAGCCGCGTCACCCATCGCTCATCGCCGAAGTTGTGCCGCTGCCACCTTTAAACCAGAGCTTGGACCTTTGAAACAGAGGTAAAATGGTGCGGCTGCCAATTTCAACAATTTCATTTGAAATTGGTTTAGTTTGGTAAATTACCATTTTACCCCTCAAATTGGTGAAATTATTATTTTTACCCTGCCACGTCAGCCCTATTGCCACATCAGCGCTACTGCCTCGTCAGCCCTACTGCCACATCAGCGCCACTGCCACGTCAGCCCAAAAAAAAAAATCTATTTTGCTCAGTTTTTCTCATAGATTCTCATTTTGGGCTCCGTTTCTCCATTTGAGGTCTCCATTATGGCTACGGTTGCTTGGACATTTCTGGCCGATCGTTATACTTGCACTAATGATTTAAGTTTGGAGTTCCACATTGAATCAAGGCTTTATCAAATGCGCCAAGAGACAGGTCAGTCTATTTTTTATTTTTATTCTCAGATTCTACTATATGGGAACAACTCTCTGCTGCAGATCCTCCACTAGTGTGTTCTAAGGACATTGAGCTCTTTGTCAAATATCGAGATCGTCGTAAATTTATGCATTTTATGATGGGATTACGTGAGGATTTTGAGCCTACTAGAGCATCTCTGCTTAGCCGGTCTCCTCCTCCTTCTCTTGATGCTGCAGTCAAGGAGCTCATTTCTGAAGAGAACCGTCGGCCTATTCATCACATGTCATCCTCTGATCATGTATTGGCTACACCATCTCCACAGCCTCCCATTACTGCATTCACTGCTCCTCCACGAATAAACTCTGGGCATCTCACCTCTCAGTCTTCCAAAGGTACTCGCTGCGAGTTTTGCCGTGCTAAAGGTCATGTTATCTCAGTTTGTCGCAAACTGCAGAAATTTTTGCAAGAGCATAATAAAGCATCTTTTCCACAGGCAGCTGCTGTATGTCCTTCAGCTCCATCGGCTCTTACAGGTCCATCTTTGGCTTCCTCACTTACTACGGCTGATATTGAGGCAGTAATTCAACAGGTTTTATCCCGAACTTCCACTGCCCTTTCTGTCACCTCAGGTAAACAACCTTGGTTTTTTGATACTGCATGTTGTAACCATATGACACCTGATGAATCCCAATTTTCTGATAAGGCGTCCTTAGAACATCCTATCACTATTTACACTGCTGATGGAACTCCTATGTCTGTTAGTCATAAAGGAAAAATCTCTTCACCTGGTTTATCTTTTAGTGACATTTTTCATATCCCAAAGTTGTCTCTCAATTTGCTTTCTGTTGGTCAACTTTGTGAATTAGGCATAGATATTCTCTTTACTAATCATGGTGTGTATGTGCAAGATCCTCGGACGGGTCAAGTGCTTGGGACAGGCCGTAAGGTTGGTCGTATGTTTGAGGTTTATGACTTGAAGATCCCTTCACAAGTTGCTTCGGTCGCTGCTACCATTGCCACCCCCTCACCTGATCTGTGGCATGCTCGTCTTGGTCATCCATCCTTATCTCGTCTTCAGTTGTTAGCTTCTCAAGGTCATTTAGGTTCAATTCAGTTTCAAAAATTTGATTGTTCTTCCTGTCATTTTGGTAAGCAAACAAAATTGCCCTTTAGTAATAGTGTCTCATTTTCTTCGGCACCTTTTGATCTTATACATTCTGATATATGGGGTCCTGCACCTGTTCCTGCTGAGGGGGGATCTAGATATTTTGTCATATTTGTGGATGATTTTTCTCGATATACTTGGATTTATCTGCTTCATCATAGGTCTGAACTTGTGTCCATTTATCAAACATTTCATAAAATGATTCAAACTCAGTTCAATCGCACCGTCAAAGTCTTTCGATCAGATAATGCTCAAGAATATAATGATAAATCTTTCCTATCCTTTTTAGACAGTCATGAGACCCTTACTCAGCGATCCTGTCCTTACACCTCTCAACAAAATGGTCGTGCAGAACGAAAACATCGTCACATTCTTGATGTTGTCCGCACCCTTCTCATTTCTGCCTCTCTTCCTGAGCGCTTTTGGGGTGAGGCCGCTCTCACTGCTGTATACACCATTAATCGTATTCCTTCACCAACCATACACAACAAATCACCATTTGAGCTTCTCTATGGTCAATCTCCTGACTACTCCTCTCTTCGAGTTTTTGGTTGTGTTTGTTTTGTCTCTCTTTCTCCTCACGAACGCACAAAACTCCAGCCTCGTGCTCGTCTCTGTTGTTTTCTTGGTTATGGTGTATCTCAAAAGGGGTTTCGCTGCTATGATCCCATTTCTCATCGCCTTCGTGTCTCTCGTCATGTTGAGTTTTGGGAACATCGTTCTTTCACGAGTCTTCAACAGCTTCTTGCATCCTCTTCCTTCGAGTCTCCCATTTTTACTGATCTTTTTATCCCTCTTTATCCTAAACTTGTGGAGGATCCTTCGACATCGGCTGCCTCTCCAAACGACTCATCTCCGGCTCTCTCCCCGGCATCTGACCTGCCTGTCTTGGATCCTGTAGCACCACCATCTCCTAAGTCTCTTGTTGATCCTGAACTCCATCGTTCCACTCGGGTAAGCATTCCTCCCCCCCATCTCTCATATTATCATTGCTCTTTTGCTCTTGCCACCCTCTATGAACCTCACACCTATCGTGAGGCTCATACTGACCCTCTTTGGCAGCAAGCTATGAATGAAGAACTAGATGCCCTTCAAAAGAATCACACTTGGGATATGGTTGACTTGCCTCCTGGTCAGTCTGTAGTAGGTTGTCGATGGATTTACAAGATTAATACCAAGGCCGATGGATCTGTTGAACGATACAAGGCTCGCCTCGTTGCCAGAGGCTTTACTCAGGAATATGGCATTGACTATGAGGAAACTTTTACTCCTGTTGCTCGCCTTACATCTGTCAGATGTCTTATTGCTGTAGCTGCTGTTCGTCGTTGGCCTCTTTATCAAATGGATGTGAAGAATGCTTTTCTAAATGGAGATCTTCAAGAAGAAGTGTACATGCACCCACCCCCTGGCTATCCACACTCCGGCAGACAAGTTTGTCGTCTTCGCCGTGCTCTTTATGGCGTCAAGCAGGCTCCTCGAGCTTGGTGAAGAAAGAAAGAAGAGAGAAGCGAGGAGAGAAAGTAGCAGCCGAAAAAGAGAAGAAAAGAGAGAAAAAGGAAGAAAAAGAAGAAGAAATTCGGTCAACAAAGTAGGAAGAGTCAAAGTGGACTTTGGGTAAGTGTTGGTGATGAAGTTGATTGTGTTTGAAATTGAATTGTGTTGGAATTTTGATTGAGTTTTGATGGTAGTTGGAATTGAAGAAATTAAGTTGTTTTGGAGGTTTGGGAGATGATGTTGATGATGGATTTTGTTGATTTAGATATTGATTTCGTTTGAATTTCGTTTGAAATTTTATTGTTGAATATAAAGTAAAATTGATTGATGGGTTTTGTGATTTTCGTGTTTGATTTGAGCATTTAATAGTGTTTTATTTGAAATTAGTTTAATTGGAGTTGATTGAAATGAAAATCGAGAAAATTAGTAAGTAAAAAATTGGGGATTTGATAATTTTGAGTTTGAATTGTTAAATTGAGATATTAATTGAATAATTTGAGTGTTTTTGAGTTAAATGGTGATATGAATTTGGAATCGTTAAGTAAGAAATCAAAATAATTTTCAAATTAGTGAATTGTATTGTGAGTTTTGTTGTGATGTGTTTGGTGGTTGATAAGAGTTGTAGAATTTGTTTAGAATAAAATTGAATCACTAGTTTTGAAAATTTTTGAAATTAAATTCAAAATTGAAGCTATAATTAGTTTAATCGAGTTTAATGAAGTTGAATTTGATGTTGTTAAGTGAAAGAAATTTACTTATATTATATTGATGAAGAATAGAATGAAAATTTGTGTAGAAATCGAATGTTGATATTGTAGAGAATTCGATTTATGAGTAATTAAGTATTAGAAATTATATTTGTGTGATTTGATACAAATTGGTGCTTAGAAATCCAAGAAAGTATGTTGAATTGTATTGAATGAGATTCGATTTAAGAGAAATCGAATAATTCAATGTATATATAGTTATACGTTATAGTATAGTGACGTAATTTATATTAAATTAAATGTAATTGATTTTATTATAATAGAAGAAATGGAGAAATAAAGTGTTAAATGTGTAAATTGAGTTTTGCATAAGTTGATGGTATTTATATTAATGGTATATTTTGGAAAAATGTTACTTTATGGAGAAATCTCCGTAGTATGGGAGAAAAAGAAACGTTTTGGAAAGTTAAGGAATGCAATGAGGCGAAGGAACCAGAGCGCCAAGCTTAGAGAAAATCAGAAACCAGTGAGTGTAAAATTATTTTTAAGCAAAGTATATTTTATTTCTATAATATGTTTTATGAGAATTTATAACAAGTTATGGTTTTATTTAAGTAAGAGTAAGATTATGTTTTGATTTAATATTCTCCAATACGTTTTCAAGTTAGATTGAAGTGTTGGTAATTTTATATACATTTATTTATATATATGAGTTTTATAAGTTAAATAGAATTTATGCTCAAGTACATTTTAATTAAAGTATTTTTATATATCTTAGAAATTTAGAATTTATATTCATTTAAAGAAAAATATGTTTTATGTATATTCCATGGTTTTTATTAAAAGCTAGTTTTCAAAGTAAAGAAAACAGTTTTCAAACCGATGGATTATCAGATCAGTTATTAGTAGTTAGACTCGGCCGGTACATCCCAATTGTGTGTGGCAAGTTAAGCGGGGACAGTCCGCTAACTCCAGGGGGGTTGAGTTTGTCGAGTCTGTCAGTCGCCCACACATTGGGGTGTTGTCTCGCTATATGATGCGACGCAACATTCCGCACATATATAGTGAGATGTCTTTTATCAGATGTCACGTTGAGCGCATCAGTTAGTCGCCTTGTGACTTATATCAGATGTCACAGTGGAAGGCGCCAGTTAGTCGCCCTGTGACTCACTCATATGGTATGGCGCAGTTAGTCGACCTATGAGTTTAGCTCAGCTTAGGGGTCCATTGGGAGTTTTCAGATACAGAAGCCAAGCCAGAAATATTTTCAGATTATCAGTACAGAATATTAAATTAAGAGTTTTATACGTTAGACTTGGCTAGATTTTCAGAAAAACAGATTTCAGTATAGTATTCAGAAAATAGATAATTACAGATTTCAGTACATTGTTTTCAGGAGACATAATAAGTTTTTAGAAAAGTTTATTATCAGAAAAGCATTTTATCAGAAAAGTATTTTATCAGAAGAGTATTATCAGAAAACTATATGATTAGAAAAGTTTAATCAGAAAAGTATATTTCAGAAAAGATATAGTTTCAGTTTTTCAATTTTTAGTAAAGTAAAAGTATATATATATTCTTAGTTTTTCAGTTTTTAGAAATTCGATTTCAGAATAGTTTTCTGTATAAATTTCAGAACAGTTTCCAGAAAATATATTACAGTATAGTTTTTAGAGAAATATATTATATCAGTATTTCAGTTTTTAGAAAAGAATATTATATTAGCTTTTCAGTTTTAGAAATATAAAGGAATATTATTTCAGTTTATCATATTTCAGAAAAGTATATTATATTAGTTTATTAGTTTTCAGAAAAGTATATTATATTAGTTTATTAGTTTTCAGAAAAGTATATGATATCAGCTTTCAGTTTTCAGAAAAATTTATTATCTCAGCATTTTGGTTTTCAGGAAAATATATTATTCCAGCTTTTCAGTTTTTAGATCAGTCTATTATTTCAGCTTTTCGGTTTTCAGAAAAGTGGCCAAGTAAATAGTTATAATAGAATTTTAAGTATTTCAATTGTACATTAAAAGTAATTATTTAGGCTTGGCCATCAAATTTTATCGATTCAACATTCTTAGATTGTATTTAAAAAGTATATTAGTTTATCAGTTTTCAGCAATAGCAAAGAGTTTTCAGTTTATCAGTTTTCAGTAATAGTAATAAGTTTGAAGAGTTTCAGTTAAATTCAAAGTTAATTTATTATATTTAAGATCTTTCAGTAAATTAGAAACGCACTCACTGAGCTCCTTTAGCTCACTCTAGTTTCTCTTTATGTTTTTAAACCAACCTCCCAGGTACAGATACAGACATCGCAGGGACTCCGAAGACCAGCGGGACCAGTCAGAGGATGCTGTGACTGTTTTACAAACATATATAATATTTTAAATTGTTAAGTGTGTATTTTCATATTGTTTTAAGTGTATAAGTATTTTATTTAAAGATTTGATTTATTTATTTTTGATAATGATTTATTTTGATCTTTAAACTGTTTGAGTTGTGGTTTGTGGAGATGGACCGGAGGTCCACAATAGTTGAGATTGAAAAATTATAGAAGTATTAAAGTTTTTATGCAGGTCTCCAAGATTTGGTATTCTTAGAAAAATAAAGGAGACTCTACCAAATTTTTATAAAATAGTTTTAAATAAAAGTAAAAAAAAAATTTACTACTCAGATTTCCAGTTAAAATAAACAGCTTAGCTTCACGGAAGCCTTTCAGCGAGGCAAGCCTCAACTAAAAAGCTACCGTGGAGTACCGGCAGGCTACCTAATGGGAGATAGTCGGTTAAGGGCCTGTCATTTGTACTCTTGCTATGAAGTTCTACTTTCAAGATTTTGATAAAAATAATATTGAAGATTTGAGAAGACAATTGAACCACTATAGGTTTGATGTTATTTGCTCTCTAAAATTTCAGAATTTTGCTTTTCTCTCGGAATTATGTCAATGTTTGGTGGAAACAAAAAAGTAAGAACATTACACTTTGATTGATAAGCTGATCCGTTTAGTTTTAACTCTTCCTGTATCCACAGCAACAACAGAACGGGCATTTTCTGCTATGAAACTTGTCAAAACACCACTTCGCAGTAAGATGGAAAATGATTTTCTAACAGATTGTATGGTCATATATATTGAAAAGGAGATCGCTGATACTATTGACTTAGAACATATAATAGATGAGTTTGATTGTATCAAATCTCGTAAGATAAAGTTTAAATAAGGTTTATTTGTATTTAAGTGTATGTTCATTTTTCTTTTTTATTGTTATCTCATTGAAAGTAAATGTACTTTATTTAATATATGTATTTTGAGGGATATTTTGTTTTATCTTTGGTTTTCAATGAATAAATTTTTTTCGTATATTTGATGTTCGCTAAAAGAAAATTTAGTTTTGTTTTAGCCCACCCTAGCAAAATATCTTGGGTTCGTCCCTGAGTGCCACATTATCTTTCTTCTAACAAACTAACTTTCCCTCCATTAGGCTCTCACAATAATCAGACTTTAATATACTTGATTCAATCAATCACCCTTCATTCTGTAGTAATTATGATCAAGTTGATCATGCCTAATTGTGGAGGAAACATAGGCCATACCATATTGGTATGGTGAGGCAGCAACATGCATCTGATGTGCTGCAACTTCCAACTTGCTTCGAACCATCTGCTGCTGCTCTCACAATTCATATGATACACACTAAGATTTGAGTGGGTTAAGAGCATATATTGGACCTAATTAAGTATTTTTCGAATTTTAATACATACTTTTACATGATAGTTTTTAAAACATAAGTTTATATATAATTTTTAGCATTATATAACATTTAATAGTATATAAAATTTTGCTAACAATACTGAAATCCACAATTCTAGTTTATTCTCAAATAATGTTTGATGGAATTTAATGAAATTGAATCAAAGAAATGAATTTTGCTTTGAGCATTTGGACTCTAATAATAATAAATATTGGAATGTATAACTTTGACAATGTTAAACTCTTGTCATTAATTTGATACACTAAATCAACAACTCTCTATTTGAATTAGGACTTAGATAATTTCATTGATATTAGTACAAGGTACATACCACTTGTGAATTAGGACTTAGAAATTTTGAAAAAAAAAATTAGAAAAAAATACAACTTGTAATCACAAAGTCTTAACATGGTGTGAACAAAATACAACTCTCTGTGTATATATATATATATATATATATATATATATATATATATATATATATATATATAGTCATGGTGTGAACAAAATATTAATTCGAAGAAAATAATAATAATACAAAAATGGGTCCTTTGATTCAAGTGAATGAGCCTCATATCAGACTGAAATAATCATGAGTCATCTATATAAAATATTGCAAAACTAAACCCAATGTACCAAACATAGGAATAAATATTATATGAAGAGCCTCGAAAACCACCAGAATATGTAAAAGAATAATAGAATTATCACTAACACAAATAACTGAGAAACATTTCATAATGAGTAAAGTAAATTTACAGGAATATTTGTTTAAAAAAATGGAGCAGAAAGAGAAAACCAGAATGTAAGAAATTTACATTGCTCTGCCATGTACGTAGCTTGTGTCAATTGATAGAGAAATATGGAATGCAACCAGATAACATGTATCTATCTATATATATATATATATAGGGTTATTTTCTATTCAAGACAGGATGTTTATTTATTGTGGACCATTTTTATAAGTTACAAAATTAGACGTTCAGTTTTATTAAAGAAATAATTTCACATCGTCATGAAATAAAGATATAGGGATTACAAATGAACCTAGAAAAAAAAATCAGAAAAGTAATTTTCGAAATCAAAAATTTTTAAATTTTTTTCACCCAAGTATATCTCATTTTTTTTTAATATTCATATAAAAAAATTTTATTAAAATTTATTAAATTATATCAAGGCATGAATGATATGAACATAACTTAATTTACACCAGAAAGATTTTCTAATATATATAAAATATTCAATGGACGCAAAAGTCTTTTTATAATAAAATAATAATTACAAAAATATTTCCACAGATCTTAAGCTATGCATCGTGCAGGGTAATGCTCTCAAAATAGTTTGGCTATCATCAATTAATAGAAAATTACTCGAACAGATTAAAAAAAGTTGATAAAAAAAGTTGTTAAGAAGCCATTTATAAGATATAATTAATAATATAATATAAAATTTGAAAACAAAATAAAGAAAAATACAACTTGGAATTAAATAATATAATATTAAAAAATAGTTCGTGCCAAGATCTTCCACAACTCAATGCTGATAAGTAATTTCTATAATTAAAGTACAGCTGACTATTGCGTATTATTTTACCAATTGTGAGTTTTTAATTTTTTTTTTATTGTCCATTATCAATTCAATATTTAAATTATTTGGAATTATCATTTTGTTTTATTTTTTTGATAAAAGAAACAAAGCAACCCAATGGAACTAAACCTGAAAATCAGACAGAAGACTCTGATTCAGTCAAGGAGGAGCATCCTCCAACCAGATAAAAACATTATCAATTCTAAAACTATTTCAAGTCAAAGAATGAACCACAAAATTGGCACATCTAGGCACAAAGGAAAAGGAAACAACAACTCTATTACAAAGAGACAAAATATTCATAATAACAAGCCCTACTTCAGAGTTATGAGGCTTCTCCTGAACAAGATAGTTGATGACGTTTAGGGCGTTCGATTCCACCAAGAGATGATTGAAACCAGACTCTATAGCAAGATGCAACCCATTTAAAATAGCGGAAGCCTTTGCCACTTCAATCGAAACTGACCCAACGCGTTTGTACCAACCCTCCTCTGGTGGCTACCAAGCACGAGAAGGAATAGAGCCATCCGAATGCACCAAACAAGGCTAGGCATAATCAATATCAGAAAGGAAACAAATAGACCAAGAAACAATATCCTTAGCAAGCAAAAGAGGCTCACCATGAACCAGCCTATTACAACAAAACCTGTAACATCTCTAATTTCGAAAAATTAATTTTGAGTATGTGGATATTATAATATTTGTGAGTTGAGGGGTGTAAAATGTAATTAAATGTATATTTATTTTTATAATTTCCAGGTGGACCAGATGGAGTGGTCCAGAAAGATTGCATGAAGTGAAGAAAGAAGTAGAAAGGGAGTACCGCGACCAGTCACCGCAACCTAAGATCGCGATGAGCTGCTCGCGGTGAAAAATGAAATTTTTGGCAGTGAGCACCGCGACCACAGATCACGCTGACTAGCTCGCGGTGAAAATGTCAAATTCTGGCAATGAGCAACGTGACCACCAGCGCGACCATGGTACCGCGATAGGTGATCGCGATGAAGGCGGTGGAACTTCTCCGGTGAGTACCGCGACCAGGTGGCGCGACCACAGGTCGCGATGATGGTCGCGACGACTGAAATTTTATAAAAAAAAAATAAGAGGCGTGAGAAGTCTCTAGAAAATAGAAAAGGGAGAAGCCAAGAGAGAAAGAGAGACCGAAAGAGAAAGAAGAAGAAGAAGAAGAAGAAGAAGAAGAAGAAGAGGAAGAGGAAGAGAAGAAGAAGAAGAGGAAGAGAAGAAGAGAAGAGGAAGAAGAAGAAAAGAAGAAAGAAAAGGAAAAGAGGAAGGAGAAAGATAAAGGAAAAAGGAAATCCAGAAGAAAAACTATTCGAAAAATGAAAACCAGGTTGGTGTACACTTTTTTTCGAAACCTTTGTGTTTTTTATTTGAATCTAAGTTTATTTGGATATTTTGATGAATATCTGTTTATATAATTCTTGATTTGAATATTCTGATTTAATTCGATTTTTAATTTACAACAGTGTTTTAAAATAAATTGTTTGAGAGTATAATTGTTGATTTCGAAAGAAACGGAAAGTTTTGATATGAAATGTATGGATTATGCATTACGAATATTGTTTGAAAATGTTGATTCTTGATTTTTATTTTGATTTGTGAAACTGTTGATTAATTGGAAATATATATATATATATATATATATATATATATATATATATATATATATATATATATATATATATAACGAGTTGATTGTTGTTGCTATCTCGCGGGGCAAACCTGGTATAGTCCAGTTTAGGCGAATCCCAGAGATAAATATTGTACTGATATTGATGACTGTTGCATCTCGCGGGGCAAACCTGGCAAGTCCAGTTTAGGCGAATCCCGAAGATAGCCATTGCACTGTATCAATGACTGCTACATCTCGCGGGACAAACCTGGCAAGTCCAGTTTAGGCGAATCCCGAAGATAGATATTGCACTGATATTCATGACTGTTACATCTCGCGGGGCAAACCTGGCAAGTCCAGTTTAGGCGAATCCCGGAGATAGACATTGCATTGTATCCATGATTGCTGCATCTCGCGGGGCAAACCTGGCATGGTCCAGTTTAGGTGAATCCCGGAGATAAATATTGCACTGATATTGATAATTGTTACATCTCGCGGGACAAACCTGGCATAGTCCAGTTTAGGCGAATCCCGGAGGTGAACGTTACACCGATGTTACAGATATAGAAATGTATGATGAGTGTACGGCTAGAATGGAGAATGAAAGTGAATAAATTGTTTATATGAATAAAATGTTACATAATGAATAAAATGCTTATAAAATAATTGAAAACTGCATTTTGTATGCTTTATTGATTGAATTTAGATGCTTTTATTAAACTGTTTTTATATGACTTATTTCAGTGAGAAAGTTGAAGATTGAAATGTTTTTTTTTTTTTATATACGATAGCATTGTAACATTTTTATTATGAAATGATTATTGATTTTGATAATTGAGTTAGTGTACACCCACTAAGCATTATTGCTTAGTGCGTTGATTTTATCACGCGTAGGTATCAGAGACACAGGGCGAAACAAAGAATAAAGAGGAAGTAGCAGCAGATTGAAGGTCCAGAGTCACAATTCTTTTGAGTAGTTACAATTGAATTTTAATTGTATATTGTATTTAGTTAAGAATGCATATACAGAAATCTGTAATTCGACTTGTATATATATATTTTGTAAATAAGTGCTTTATGATTTATATTCTTTTTAAATGTTTATAAATATTAATTATATATGTTTTATTTGAAACTGTTTGGAAGTCGCACTAAACGGCAGAGTGCGCATTGATTTGAAAATTTGGATATAGAAGTGTTGGAATTATATTGTATTATATTTGTTTTATTGAAAACAGGTTTTGGGAAATCAGAAAAACAGAGAAAACTCTGCCGAAATTTTTGAAAATAAAATTTGATGGGCTCATTAGAAACATATTTTTAAAATACAATTGATATGATTTTCACTGGTTTGTAATTTATAAACAGAATTAAGAAAGTATTTGAAAACCCGGTAACGCTCCCTGGGTCGATCCAGACGGGTCGGGTCAGAGGGTGTTACAAAACCAGGAACTCCAAATTACAACCATCCACAAATGCAAATTAGCAGCATTTAACACTGAGCAACAATGAACAAATAGATCCAAGAAAGAAGAGATGGAGCTGGAGAAAGAGGAGTTGTGCAGCAAAAAAGAACAGTGGGCATGCACCTCCTGGAGCGAGCTGCAGAACCAAAGAGCATGGTGGATTGTTTCAGCCTCCTCACAGCAGCAGGGATAGTGGACTAGCACCAGCAAATGCAGCCCACACAACACAGTCTGAAAAGGCAACCAGCTATTACATGCCTTTCACAAAAAAACCTTCAGCTTTTTAGGAAGATAGACACCCCAAAACAGCGTCCACCAGCAAAGGCCGCCGGCATTAGAGGAAGAAGGAAAAGGACATAATTTATTACCCAAAGCCACCCAATACCCACTCTTGACATAATAGGAACCAGATTTATTAAAATGCCACAGCAACTTATTCGCATGAACCGTAGAAGAGCAGGGCAAGTTAAGGATAAATTTAGCTTCATCCGAATGAAACGAACTCCAAAGCAACTTGGAATCCTAGCTACCAGTAGGAGTTTTCAAATTTGCCACCCTAGAAAGAGGATCTAAAGTGACAGGGGAGTAAACTTTAAACGAAGAGGGTTATGGCATCTAGCAATCCAAATAAACAAAGGTATAGTTACCCGCACCAATCCGCCAATGGGAACCCAACTCTACTAATTGTCTACCCCAGTAAAGGCTCCTCCAAACGTAGGAAGGCGAGGAAGCAATCGAAGCTTCCAGGAAAGAAACTCGAGGGAAATAGATTGACTTGACGACCCGGGCTGCCAACGAAGACGGATTCTCAATCAACCTCCAACATTGTTTAGCGAACATCGCCTGGTTAAAGCAACTCAAGTCCCAAAAACCTTACCCACCCTAAAGTTTATTCTTACACAGCACCTCCCATTTGCACTAGTAAATTATGTTCAACGACTGGCCACTACCCCACCAGAACCGAGTAGACAAACGATGGAGCTCACGGATTAATTTCTGAGGGAGCTTGAATAAATTCATTGAAAATGCCAGAATAGATTGAATTACGGCTTTGATCAGGACCTCTTTTCCCCTAATAGACAGTAGCTTGTTCTTCCAGCCTTAAAGTTTGCCCTACACCCAATCAATGACATATTGAAAGAGATGTCTTTTGCTTCTACCTGCAAAGCTCGGTAGGCCAAGGTAGCGCTCATGGCAAGCAATTAGATTTACACCCAAAACAGAGGCCAATGTGGCTTGGATGTGCGCCGAAGAGCCACCACTGAAGCAGACCGCATACTTAGAAAGATTAATAGCCTGCTCAGACACTGATTCATACACCTGCAAAATATAAATTATAGCAGCATACTCGTTATGGTTAGCTTTCAAAAATAGAAGGCTATCTTCGGCAAAAAACAAGTGAGTAATGCTAGGGCCCTCACACACACAATGCAGCCCATGAAACGAACCCTCAACTTACGCTTGCCTAATCAAAGACGATAAGCCTTCTGTATAAATCAGGAACAAGTAAGGGGACAAGGGATCTCCCTGCCTCAGCCCTCTCGTTGGCTTGATAAAACCAAGAGTACTCCCATTAAGGAGGAATTGATAAGAGACCGAAGAGATGCCGAATTGATGAATTTTTACATTTAAATTCATTTTTAAAAAAATTTAAAAAATCATCCAACCAATAAGAACATGCCACGTCATATTAAAAATATTTTTAAAAAAATTAAAAAAACAGATCTCTTCCACCACATAAAAATTTTTTTTTAAAAAATTCTTATTCGCGTTCGATTTTAAACCCAGATGAGTTTTCATTTTTTTTTTCCTTTGCAGGGCAGTCTCGTTATTTTACCATAATCTGTTTGGTCAACCGTTACTTTAACGGTGGTCAACGCATTACAGGATATTCGAGTGCAATTATGATAAAACTGTCATTAAACGTGCAATTATAATAAAAGTCAGGGTACTTGAGTACAATTTACCCTTTTTTAAAATATATTTTTATTAGCTCGCGGTTATTTTCATTTTTTAACCTATTATCCTAACAGCAGTACACATGGAAACATAAGATAATTAGTTAAAAAAAGTTTAAAAAAATAATAGCTAAAAACATAAGATATATAACATTTTGTACGTTTTTATTATTTTTTTAAGAATTTAACTTTTTTTAAGTTTTTTTTTAAAATTAAGTTTTAGTAACACATGTCAAATTGTTATTAGTTTATCCAAATATGTTAAGTTATCATATTGTA
Organism: Xanthoceras sorbifolium; assembly: GCA_003430845.1. NCBI lineage: Eukaryota > Viridiplantae > Streptophyta > Magnoliopsida > Sapindales > Sapindaceae > Xanthoceras > Xanthoceras sorbifolium. The sequence goes on from CM010615.1 coordinate 2,877,899, forward strand.
AAACGTTAAAGGATAAAAATATCCTCATAATTCAATGAATTAATATAAATGGTAAAATGATCCATTTACACTTTTTGTCATTTATTTTTTGGTTGAATTACGGTGTCCGGATTAAATCCGACTAATCCTATTTTAAGATGGGTCATATTTAAGTCTCAAAACTCTCCCAACGAGTATATTTAGCGGTGATCGAACATGGAGCTCTTTCCACATGCTCAACGTGTATTGCCAATTAAGCCACACTTTCGGTCATTTATTTGATGCTTAAATATTGATTTAATGGACAAAATTTACTTATTTTAGAAAATTTATTGACACACGAACTAATAAAGGAAATAACTTGTACAAAAATTATACTTTCAAATAAATTAAAAGTTAATTTATATTTGTCTTTTTTTTATACCCTCTAATCACACTTATATTAACTGATTCTAAATATTAAAATATTTTTCAACCAAAAAAAAAGGTCTTAACATGGTGTGAACAAAATATTAGTTCGAAGAAATTAATAATAATACAAAAATGGGTCCCTTGATTCAAGTGAATGAATCATAAAAAATTTTCAACTTCATCTATATAAAATTTTACAAACTTGAACCAAATTGGAATAAGATTAAAAGTCAATGAATATATAAAAGATTGCTCCAATAATATTATGGGCAAATTATAATAGAGTACATTGACGTTTGGTTATATTACTATGAAATCGTATTTTTATTTAAACTACAACTAAATACCTCAGATAATTATCATTTGGTCCCTAATATATTTAAAAATATCACTTTTTGACATATTTTTATTTTTTTCAACTCACATGATCCCTACCTTTTTTAAAATACTTCAATTTAGTCCTTATGACCAAAATTTTGATGGTCAAACCTGACATAAAGTAAAAATTAACTATTTTATCATTTTTTATTAAATTATTAAATTAGTAAGATGAATTTACTCTCCAACTTTTTATATTTTAATAATTTTACATATTTAGATAATCCAATAAGAAATTAATATGTGTTATAAAAACTTAATTTTTTTTTATAAAAATAACTTAAAAAAATTAAATAAAAATATAAATATAACCAAATATCATGTATTTCATTACAATTTACTCTAATATTATATAAAGAGCCTCGACAAGCTCACCATCTATTTCATGCATGTGCACCTTTCCACTATCGAATAAGGGAATTGTTAATTTTGTAGAAGTGAAAATGAAATCAGAGAAAAACAGAGAAAAAAAATAGAAGAATCGAACAAGAAATGAACTGTAGTCTATTTATACTTAGATCTCACTGATTTACAATCATTCGATGACCATACAAATCAACGCCCACAATTACACAATAACCTCTGCTGCTGACATGGCAAAATACATCTATATGTTGACTTCAATATACACCTAACAGTCAACACAAATACTGGAAGAGACTCAGCTTAACAACCTGTTGCTTCAACTATTGAGCTGAGGCTGCTGGATTGAAGCTCCTTCTTCTGATAAGCATCACAATCCTCAATATAGAGTATCAACTTTAGTGAGAAAAAATTTAATATTACTAAGCCTATACGTTCTTATCAGTTATATCGTACACGTGATATGAATGTGCTATATTATTGGTTATTCATATGATACACACAAAGATTTGAGTGGGTTAAGAGGATAACGTATTGGACCAATTTAAGTATTTTTCAAATTTTAATACATACTTTTACACGATAGTTTTTAAAACATAAGTTTATATATAATTTTTAGCATTATATAACATTTAATAGTATATAAAATTTTGCTAACAATACTGAAATCCACAATTCTTGTTTATTCTCAAATAATTTTTGATGGAATTTAACGAAATTGAATCAAAGAAATGAATTTTGCTTTGAGCATTTGGACTCTAATAATAATAATTATTTGAATGTAACTTTGACAATGTTAATTATTTGAATCAACAACTCTCTATTTGAATTAGGACTTAATAATTTCATTGATATTAGTATACGAGGGACATACCACTCGATCATCTTATCAAATTTTAATAATTTTAGAGTTCTTTCTATATCTTTTAGGATTTACGTATTTATTATGAGATTTAAGAGAAAAGATGATGGAGTTGAGTTTGATAAAAAAAAACGCATAAAATAATGAGAGGATTCTAGATCTGAAATTCAATGATTTTCATTAATTTTCAGAAATGGAAAACAGCTGAGTATTTATAGGTTGTTACACTTTTAATGCTGTCATAATAGCATGCATAAATACATTGCCATGCAAGGAAAATGATCAAGAACATTCTGCTAACAGAAAACTAACAGCAAATTAACAGCAAATAACTAACATTCCGGGTTGCCTTGTATGTCTTCAACAATTCCAGAGTTGGTCACTTGCTCGCATATAGCTAGACCAGTGTATCCAAGTATAGAACTGATTTTACTTGAATTAAAACCAGCCTTGATGTGCTCAGTTGTAGGTACAAACTGATGCATGTGAGACTCTTTCAGCCTTGTTATGCTCTGTGATTTTTATGATTTGATCAATTACCAAAAAGAATAAAAAAAAGGTATTAACAATTTTTAAAGTTGAAGAGAGAAGCGAGAAGAGTTTATTGGGCAAATTGTAATGAAATACCTTAGCATTTAGATATATTACAATAAAATTATGAGTTTAGTTTTAATTACACGTTAGTTATCTTGACTACTGATTTCAACCCCAACCAGTAGTTAGAAGGGCAATATGAGTATTTTTTTATAATTTTTTCTTTAAAAAAAATTAATAAATTTAATAAAGTGAAAATTATTAAAAATGACCTGAAAATTATTGATAAAATTATTTTTAACTATAGATTAAAAAATAATTATTTTTAACCAATTAGAAAAAAAAAATATAAACAACTCTTAAATAACCGCTTACTGAATAATTACAAAATAATTACTCATCCAACCACTTAGTGAATCCCCACCTAACCAAGAACTCAAAATAAAAAATAATAATAATAAAAAAATTGAATCAACCATGGCTACCTCCATCGATAGCGGCGACCAATACCATAATAATTGTTAAAAAAAGAAAAAGAAATTATTAGTGTCTACAATAAAATATGCAAAAACTTTTCAACTAGAACTGAAGTGATAATTAAAGTGTGAACGCATTGAAAGGAGTCATTTATTACATATAGGGATATTATTAAAATCTCCCCGTGGTTTAATGTATTCATTAAAATTTTTTCTTTAGTTTCATTTTTTACTAAAAATTTTTATATAGTTTGGTGTATTCATCAAAATCCCCTCTATCGTCAGTTTTAATTACTAAAATATCATTAACCGTTAATTTTTTAGTTAGAAATATTATTAAAATCCCTCTTTCATTTGATGTATTAGTTAAAATCTCTCAATAGTTTTATTTATGGTCAAAGTCTCCCCCGTAGTTTTATTTTATAGTCAATTTCTCCCTTACCGTCAGTTTTAATTACTAAAATACTTTTAACCATTAACTTTTTGTTAAAAACTTTAGGGTACAAAGAGTATAAAGGTAAATATCTATATATATTAAAATAAAATATTTTAATTTATAATATTAATGAATCTTTACCGTCCATAATATGATGACATTAGAGATCAAATACAAAATATTAAAAATTAAAAAATTTAAAAAAAAGTTGGATGCCTGCCCTCCATAGATGGACAGTAGAGACCATAAACACAATTTTTTTTAAAAATAAATTACAAATTTTTTTTGAAAAAAAATAAAAAATAAAAGATGGATCTTCATCGCCCATCTCTATATTATTATGGATATTAGATATCAAATTTAAAAAATTAAAAAAAGTTTATCTCTTCCGTGCATAAATGGACAGTGGAGATCATAAATACAAAAATAAAATTAAAAAAATTAAAAAATTAAAAATAAAAAGATTAGAGATCAAATCTAAAATATTAAAAAAAAAAATTGGATCTTCAACGTCCATAGATGGACGGTGGAGATCATAAATACAAATTTTAAAAAAAAAAATTAAAAAATTTAAAATAAAAAGATGGATCTCCACCGTTCATCTTCGTATTATAATAAACATTAGAGATCAAATGTAAACTATTAAAAAATTAAAAATAAAAAAAAGTTGGATCTCCACCGTCCATAGATGGACCGTGGAGATCATAAACACAAAATATTTTTAAAAAAAAACACATAAAAAATTATTAAAATTTAAAAATGGACTTCCCTCGTTCATCTCTATAGATTTTAAATTTATTAATTTGTTTAATATTTTATATTTGATCTCTAATGTCATTATATTATGAACGGTAGAGATTCATTAATATTTTAATTTAATATATATATATATATATATTTACATTTATACTCTTGGTGCCCTAAAATTTTTAACAAAAAGTTAATAATTTAAAGTATTTTAGTAATTCAAACTGACGGTCGGGGGAATTGATTATAAAAGGAAACTACCGGGGGAGATTTTGACCATAAATTAAACTATGAGGAGATTTTGACTAATACATCAAATTAGAGGTGGATTTTAATAATATTCCTAACTGAAAAGTTAACGGTCAATGGTATTTTGGTAATTAAAACTAATAGTAGGGGGATTTTGACTAATACACTAAACTACAAGGAAATTTTAGCTAGAAATAAAACTAAAATGGGGATTTTCATGAATACATCAAACTATAGGAAGATTTTAATAATATCACTACATATAATGAACTAATATAATATAAATTTTGAAAACAAAAAGAGAAAAAAATTACAACTTGTAATCACAAAGTCTTAACATGGTGTGAACAAAATACAACTCTCTCTCTCTCTCTATATATATATATATATAATTTTCAAAACTAAACCCAATGTACCAAACATTGGAATAAATATTAAAAGCCAACTAAAATATAAAATATCACTCTAATGATATTATATAAAAAGCCTCGAAAACCTTGCGATTTTTTTCATGTGTACCTTACCGTTCAATAAGGAAATTGTTAATTATTTTTTTTGAAAAGAAGGAAATTGTTAATTTTGCACATGTGAAAATATAGTATTTAACTTTATTGACAAGATGAACATGGTTGAGTAAAATCAATCGTAATAGCTTAAAAAATAGAATATAACTTTTCTGAAAAAATTTCAATACGCACTTGCATGATAGTTTTTAAAAAAATAAGTTTACAATTCCAACATTAAAAACATAAGTTTAATACATACGCTTGCATGGTTGACCAGAGTTAACATCCAGCCTATATATTTACCCACCTCTTCCATCAGAACACCACCACTTTCTTTCTCCGAACTTGGTTCATCAGTTACCACCACCAACTCAACAATGTTTAAGTCAATTCGTTTTTATTTCAAGGTTCTTTCCTTTTCTCTTTCAATGAAAAACGTGTTCTTCTGTTTCCGTTAATTTATGTTTTTTTTTTCCCTTTTTTCTTTTTTATCGTGTTTTTTCAGAAGAATAAGATCAGCAACTACAATGGCTACAGCAGCAACGACAATAAGGGTCTGTTGACGACGGTGGTTTTGAAGGTGGCGCTCAATTCCCAGGGTTGCATCGACAAGATTCACAAGTTGATTTTGGGCTTCGAAGGTGAGACAAATCATTTTTCCCTTTTCGGTTTTTTTTTTTTTTTAATACAAATCATTATCTGAACGAGAACTTTATAAGAGGTCAATTTCCGTACAGCTAGTGTCATTAAAAACGAACGTTGTCATTTTTCAAATAAAACAGGTGTGACAGAGATGTCACTGGACAAGCATAAGCAATTGGTTACTGTCAAGGGCACCATGGACTGCAAAGTGTTGGCCGAGTATCTGAAGGATACACTCAATAGGCCGGTTGAGATCGAGCCACCTATGGAAGACGATGAGGGTAAGGAATCCAACGATAGAGACAATGGCTGTAATGGGTATAATGCTAGGGGTTACATGCTCCACAATAAACCTGGTATACCCATTCAGACTACCGCTATCGATTGTGAGTATAATGCTAGGGGTTACATGCTCCACGATAAACCTGGTATACCCATTGAGACTACCGCTATCGATTGTGAGTATAATGCTAGGGGTTACATGGCCCACGATATCCCCGGTATACCCATTGAGATTCCCACTATCGATTGTGAGTATAATGCTAGGGGTTACATGGCCAACGATGTCCCTGGCATACTCATTGAGACTCCCGCTATCGATTGTAAGTATAATGCTAGGGATGTCATTATCACTACCGTTATCGATTGCGGGTATAATGCTAGGGATATCATGCCCGACAGTGCCTCCTTTAGCTCCGTTGTCTGTCGCCCCATTGACGATGAGCCACTGTATTGTTGGAATTCAATTTGTCAGTTCATGTTTTATAAATGTTTTTTCTGTTTTTCAAAAGAGTAACATTAGACCTAGTGTCTTTCTATCTCAGCTTGTATCTCGATTTATGATTGGCAAAATATAAATGTATACAGTAATGATGATTGAATTCACTTGTCATATATCATATATAAGTGCAATCGACAAATTATAAGTCTGACATTACTCTTTTTAAAATGAAAAACAATGAGACCTGTTATTTTGAGTTTTTTCACCATTTTACATTGTTGTTTTTATTTTATTTTTAAGTAGAACGTGAGACCTGTTAAATGAGCATGCTCTATTTATTATAAAAAAAAATGTGGTAAGACTTCTAATATTTATATTGAACAAATAATACTCAATCTACCTGAGATTTGTTAAATTACACTTGGAATCAAATTTTTTAAAAATACACGATGATCTCTTTTGATATTAAGTTTGACCATTAAAAATTAATATTAACCTTCTAAAAATAGTAAACAGACAAAAACCTAAGAGGTCAAAAGACCATTTTATATGTATATACAAAAGGGAACCCCGTTTAAGGGTTTCGCTAATTTTGATTGGCAACCGAAATAACTGAAACCCCCAAAACTTGAGATGGATTAGTTCAGCTATGGCTAGGTTACAAAAATTGAGTTTTTGTTGTACTAAAATGACAAGATTATTCTTGTTATAAGCAACAAAAATGATAAAACATGAAAATAATTACAGTAATTACAAAACCGTGCGAACTAGGTTTGAGGATTTCAGTGATTTTGATTGGCAATCAAAATCCCTGAAACTTGAGTTGGATTAATTTGGCTATGGTTGGGTTACAAAAAATGAGTTTTTATTGGACTAAAATGACAAGATTGTTCTAGTTATAAGAAACAAAATAAGAAAACCCAAAAATAATTATAGTAATATAAAAATGAACCGGGTTTGGGGGTTTCGGCGATTTCGATTGTCAATCAAAACCCTTAAGTTTGATTATTTTGACTACAGTTGGATTACAAAGAATTGAGTTTTTATTGGATTGTTCAGGTTATAAGCAAGTAAAATGATAAAATAGAAAATAATTACAGTATTATTTTTTTTTATTGATGGTGGCGATCAGGTCAAGTCGAGTGAGCAGAAGAGGTCATTTTTTGATAGTGAATGGCGCGAAAAATCGCGCAAGACTTCCTAATTCAGCATAACTGTCAGTAAAATCCTATTTGTACTAGTTCTCCTTAGTCCCTTAAACCTAATTAGGCCTTATAAATACATTATGTTTTGTACTTCAATGTAACGGCAAATAAAAGAAAAGTAAGAGCGAGAAAGAGAGTCTGTAATCTTTGATTATAGTGGATTAAGTGCTGGTGCGCCCTGCGGATGTAGGAATATTTTTCCGAACCACGTAAAATTCTTCTATGTCTTACTTTTCTGTTTGTTTTATAATTGTTATATGTGCTTGTGTGTGAGTTTGGCTAACCGTAAAATCATTTCGCTGTGTTGGGATTCTGTACAATTCCTAACATAAAGTGTCTGTATTATCTTTCCTCTATTAATATTTAAGTCATTCATAACTATCGTGATGGAAATCAAGTGGCAGATCGTTTAGTTTCTCATGGTCTCTCCTTGACACAAGATTAATGGTATAGTCTACTTTGTCCAGATTTTTGTAAAATAATAAAAATGGCAGAGAATATAATGGAGGAAATGTGTGAAATAATGAAAGTGAGAGAAAATATAAAGGAGGAAAAAATGTTCTATATTTTCATTAACTTTGTGTGGTATATATACATAAAGATACAACATACATAATTAAACATATACCTAACTTCACATAATATTCACTAACAACATACATAGTTAAATATATATCTAACTTCACCTAATATTCACCTAATAATATACATAGGCAAATATACAATTAATATCTACTAATAATTTTTGCTCTTATTTTGTTGTTAGGGAGTTCTCTCCTTTATTTATTTATTTATTTTTTATCATTTCTCTTGATCTCTTTTGAGGTTGGTTTGGTGTTCTTTCGTTTTATTGTATTATCATATTAATAATATTGGTTGTCTTAAGGAGTTATGTATACATGATTTAAGATATTATTGGGTGTTAAGTTAGATAGAATGCTTCAAGTTGTTTGTAATGTATCACTTCTTCGGCTTGACTCAACAAAATTGAGAGATGCATGCACTTCTTCCACCTTCTAAACATTATTATAAGCTAATTCTTTTTTTATTTATATTTTTATGTGTAACTGTGTAAGTGTAAGCATTGAGTAAAGAGCCATTACACACCCATCAATGTTTTTTCTACTTGTCTTCATTTCTCTCTTTTTTTTAATCAACATAAATCAACGACAACTAGACAAGTTGTTTCCATTTGTTTAGCTTTTCTCTGAGAATTTCTCGTGTGTTAATTGTTTTTTTTTTTTTGGGTTTGTTAGTTTGGAGTCTGCTGCTTTGTAGTAACTCTTCTAGCATTTTGTATCTTCTTCATGAAATGTATACAAATGCCATGGTTTCTGAACATGGAATTGGATAGAAGAAATAACACAAGACAGGATCATATATTTTATTGGTACAAAAGGACTTCATTTACAAGAAAGAAATAATTATACTCAGGATCTTCTTCTTTTTCCTCTCAAAGAAGAAGCAATATAGAGAGATTGCAGGCCACCTTATCTATGGAAAATGCCAATCAAATTTTACACACACCCACACCCACTAATGCTAGGGGCCTGACTCAGTCCTCTCTATCAACCAACTAATGCTATTATATATTACGGTTAGCTTTCAAAAATAGAAGGCTATCTTCGGCAAAAAAACAAGTGAGTAATGTTAGGGCCCTCACACCCACAACGCAGCCCGTGAAGCGAACCCTCAACTTCCGCTTACCTGATCAAAGACGACAAGCCTTCTGCACAAATCAAGAACAAGTAAGAGGATAAGGGATCTCCCTGCCTCAGCCCCCTCGTTGGCTTGATAAAACCAACAGTACTCCCATTAAGGAGGAATTGATAGGAGACCAAATAAATGCCGGCCATTAACTTCTGAACCCAAGAGTTGGAAAAACCAAGAGCTCGCATCATTCTACTAACAAAATCTCACTCCACACTAGCTTTTGACATATCAAGCTTCAGACAAGGAATTCTCATTTTTTAAAATATATTTTTATTAGCTCGTGGTTATTTTCATTTTTTAACCTATTATCCTAACAACAGTACACATGGAAACATAAGATAATTAGTTAAAAAAAGTTTTAAAAAATAATAGCTAAAAACATAAGATATATAACATTTTGTACTTTTTTATTTTTTTTTAAGAATTTAACTTTTTTTTAAGTTTTTTTTAAAATTAAATTTTAGTAACATATGTCAAATTGTTACTGGTTTATCCAAATATGTTAAGTTGTCATATTGTAAAACGTTAAAGGATAAAAATATTCTCATAATTCAATGAATTAATATTAACGGTAAAATGATCCATTTACACTTTCGGTCATTTATTTTTTGGTTGAACCACCATGTTCGGACCAAATCCGACTAATCCTGTTTCAAGACGGGTCACATTTAAGTCTCAAACCTCTCCCAATGAGTGTATTTAGTGGTGATCGAATATGGAGCTCTTCCCACATGTTCAACGTGTGTTGCCAATTAAGCCACACTTTCGATCATTTATTTGACACTTAAATATTAATTTAATGGACAAAATTTACTTATTTTAGAAAATTTATTGACACACAAACTAATAAAGAAAATAACTTGCACAAAAATTATACTTTCAAATAAACTAAAAGTTAATTTATAATTGTCTTTTTTTTATACCCTCTAATCACACTTATATTAACTGATTCTTGTTAGAGATTATCAACAACATCAATCCATTAAATGAACCCCATTTGAGTGTAGTTAGTAAAGTCAGTAGGTGTACTTAGAAGTCTGGTAAAGTTATTGTTATAGTTAGTTACTATTGAAATCAAGTTAACTAACCATCAATGTAACCATGCATATATATATGACCTGACACTGTTGAAATCAGTATTGAAAAATCTGATTTCAACATTCTCTCGAGTCTTTTCTCTTGTTCTCTGGAACCTATTCTAGGTTTTCTTTAATTTCTTTTTTCTTGCAAATCTTGTATGGTATCAGAGCTTCGATCAGAGGCCATGGCATCACCAACTCCTTCTCCTAATCCTTCTCCTCTTCCTAATCTTTCTCAAGCCTTCAATCGCATACCAAAACTTACCAAAAAATAGAGAGAAAACCAATCGCAGTTAATCTCCAAAAACCTAAACTTTAACCTACCTATAAAGCTTGATGATGACAATTTCATCTACTGAAAGACTCAGATCTTGCAGGTTGTGAGAGCTTTTGACCTGGATGATTTCATTTTTGGCAACACCATATGTCCTGCTAAGTTCATCAACTGCATCGATGAAGAATCTGGTGAACAAATCCAAGCCTACAATGATGAATATCTCAGCTGGAAAAAGATAGAGCAGCTACTGGTCAGCTAGCTCATGTCAACCCTCAGTCCTTCGATCCTAGGAAGAGTCACTCAGTGTGTGATATCCTGTGAGATATGGAATACTGTCACTACTATGTTTTCTCAGAATTCTATGGCTAGAGTAATGCATCTTATGTCTCAATTACAGACTTTAAAAAAGAGATCAATGAAAGTTAGTGAATATATTGTCAAAATTAAGGGAATTACTGACTCATTAATGGCTGCTGGACAAATTATATCTAAACAAGACCTAGTTGCTTATATTTTGGGAGGCCTAGGTTTAGAATTTGATCCTGTAATCTATAACATAGCCTACAAGAAAGATGAAATAACACTTCAAGATGCACAGTTCTTTCTCATGAACTATGAATCTATACTAGAACAATATCACTCTAGTGCTACAATAGATATTAGACAAGCCTCAGCCAACTTGAATACCAAATCTGCCAACTTTACTAGAGGAGGAGGTCAATTTCAAAATAATAATCGTGGTAGATCTAGAGGTAGAAGAGGTAGCCGATGAGGTAGATATTACAACCAAATGTTGACTTGCCAACTCTGTGGTAAGGCTAGATATTTTTCAACCATATGTTATCATCGATTTGACTAATCCTTTGCTGGAAGTTTTGGTAAATCACAGAATTAGCAAGGCCATCAACAGCAAGGCAATTTCAGTCCTATGCAAGGCAATTTTGTTCAACAGCAGATGGAGTATTCCAATGGATACTCATATCTTTAGCAGCACATGATTGCTATGGTTGCAGCTCCATCAACAGTGGCAGACCCCAACTAGTATGTTGACAGTGGAGCTACAAATCATATCACTCCGGACTTCAACAACTTGAGCATCAATAGTGAGTACAAAGGCAACGATCAGCTGGCTGTAGGTAATGGTAAAAAAACTCACCATCTCTCACATTAGTAGCACTTTGATCAACTCACATGCCACTCCTCATACACATTTACAATTGAACAAAATATTGTATGTGCCATAAATCACAAAAAATTTGTTGAGCATTGCACAACTCACTCATGACAACAACATTATAGTTAAGTTTAATGATGCATATTGTTTCGTCAAGGACAAAACTACGAGGAAAATTTTGCTCCAAGGGGTCCTAAAGGATGGCCTATACCAACTCATTCTTCCAAGGGTTGAGTACCCTAGATACGCTACTTGTGTTAGAAATGTTAAAGATGCTGTTATTAATACTGCACCTATGAAAACTGCTTGTGTTAGTGTTGTTAGGACTGATTTCTTTAAATCTGATCCAGTTTTCCATTCTTGCAATTCCTTGCTGTCCACAAATAATATAGCAAGAGGTGGTCCTCAATGTAATTCTTTTACTGTTACAAAAGGTGTATTACCTTCACCTACACATTTACTTGTAAAAACATGACCTCAAAAACTAGGCCATCCATCTTCTAAGATTCTTACTAAAGTGTTTCAATTACTTGATGTTCATATTGCTGATTCAGCCTTAGTTCATAATTGTGATGCTTGTAAAGTTGGCAAGAGCCATAGGCTGCCATTTTTCAAATTTGATTATAAGGCTAGGCAACCCTTAGAACTGATTTGTGCTGATGTTTGAGGTCCTTCACCCATTCCATTATCCCTAGGGTATAGATATTATGTAAGCTTTGTTGACTCTTACTCTAGATGATGTTGGATATACCCTCTTGTTACAAAGTCACAAGTTAAGGACATGTTTGTTGTCTTCCACAAAAATGTTGAAAGATTATTCAATACTAAACTTAGGACTCTACAAAATGATAATGGGGGTGAGTTCACAGTGCTGTCCCCCTACCTTCTGCAACATGGGATTAGTGCTAGGTTCTCTTGTCCTCACATTCATCAACAAAATGAACTTGTAGAAAAAAAAGCACCGTAGCATTGTTGAGATGGGATTAACTTTTTTGGCTTAGGTTGGTATGCCTCTTTCCTTTTGGTGGGAAGCTTTTCAGATAGCAGTTTACACTCTTAATAAGTTGCCAACAGTGGTTCTTCATCACAACTCACCTTACTCCATGGTTTTTTATAGAATTCCACATTATGCTGATCTTAGAGTGTTTGAAACCACTTGTTTTCCTCATCTCAGATCATACAACAAGCATAAGTTCTCTTTTCATTCTTCCAAGTGTCTGTTTTTGGGCTATAGTGATAAACATAAGGGCTATAAATGTCTTGATCCCTCTGGGAGAACTTACATCTTCATGCATGCTTTGTTTCATGAAGGGAAATTTCCTTATCCATTATTGTTTCAGTCTTCTACCAAAGGCTGCTCACATTCTACTGGTTCTGCCCTTGCCTTTCCTGTTACTGCATCTGTTCTTGCATCTGTCACAGCACCTGTCACCCATGTCCCTGTTACAACTCCAAAAACTGCATCTCATCCTATGACTACAAGGTCCAAAAATGGGATCTTCAAGCCTAAAACTTTTTCTACTCAATTAGCTCAGCCCAGTCTTGCTTCTGCAGTTGATGTTCCCACAACTGTCACAACTGCTTTATCTGATCCACAGTGGGCTGATGCTATGAAGGCAGAATTTGATGCTTTGAAGAAAAATAAAACCTGGTCTTTATTTCCCTTCACTCAAGATATGAATGTGGTTGGTTGTAAGTGGATCTTTCGTGTCAAGTATAAATCTGATGGCACTATAGAGAGATTCGAGGCTAGGTCAGTTGCCAAGGGTTTTCATCAAACTCCTAGTTTAGATTTTAAAGAGACTTTCAGCCCGGTGGTGAAATCTTCCACTATTAAAATTGTTCTTGCATTGGCTGTGTCTTCTTCATGGGACATTCAATATATTGATGTCAACAATGCGTTCTTGAATGGGAATCTTCAAGAAGCAGTATACATGACTCAACCTGAGGGTTTTATTCACTCTTTACAATCTACTCTAGTTTGCAAGCTTCATAAATCATTATATAGTCTCAAACAAGCTCCTTGAGCTTGGTATGAGAAGCTGAAACTTGCTCTTCAACAGTGGGGCTTTCGTAACTCCAAATTTGACTCCTCTCTATTTTATTTCAAGACTTCTACAGCTGTTCTGCTTGTACTCATTTATGTTGATGATATTTTAGTGACAGAAAGTGATCCTACTCTAATCTCTCAAGTTATTAAAGATTTTAATGCTTGTTTTTCACTTAAATCTTTTGGATCCTTGTAATATTTTCTTGGTTTTGAGGCTCACAGAACAGGTTCTGGACTGACTCTCACTCAAACCAAATATGTTTGGGATCTTCTTGTCAAGACCAACATGGCTGACTTAACTCCTTGCACCACACCACTGTCTCCTTCCAACAAACTTTTTACCACTGAGGGCTGTCTTTTTGAAGATGGCACATTATACCGTAGCATAGTGGGTGCTCTCCAATACTCACTCTCACCAGACCAAACCTTTCCTTCTCAGTCAACAAATTAAGCCAATTCTTAGCTGCCCCTACTCAAGTACACTGGCAGGCTGTCAAGCGTGTTCTTCGATATATTTGTGGTACCCTTAGTTGTGGGCTATTTTTTACTCCTTCATCTCATTTAGCTCTTGAAGGATTTGCGGATGCGAATTAGGCAAGCAATCCGGATGATAGGAGATCTACTGGTGGCCACTGCTTGTATTTGGGTGGTAACCTTATTTGCTGGTCCTCCAAGAAGCAGCGTGTGGTGGCCCATTCAAGCACCGAGGCTGAATACAGGTCTCTTGCCTCTACTGCCACTGATATAGTATGGGTTCAGTCACTTTTGGCTGAAATTCAGGTGCCTCTTTTTGCTGTGCCTTTACTGTGGTGTGACAATGTTAGTGCCAATTCTTTGGCCCACAACCCAGTTTTCCATGCTATGACCAAGCATATCGAGATTGACGTTCATTTTCTTTGTGATCTCATTGCAAATGAACGTCTTGAAATCCGCTATGTCCCTATAGCAGCTCAGACTGCTAATATTTTTACAAAACCTCTGCCAATTTCCAGATTTCAGTTACTGTGCACCAAACTGATTTTTGACAGGTCTCAGCTGCGTTTGAGGGGGAGAGCTGAAGCTATTGATGACCAGTCTTCTAAGCTTAGATTCAAATTGGCTGATTTGAACCAGCTGCATTTGAGAGGGAGTGTTAGAGATTATCAGCAACATCAATCCATTAAATGAACCCCATTTGAGTGTAGTTAGTAAAGTCAGTAGGTGTGCTTAGAAGTCTGGTAAAATTATTATTATAGTAAGTTACTGTTGAAATCAAGTTAACTAACCATCAATGTAACCATGCATATATATATATATATGTATATATATGATCTGACACTATTGAAATCAGTATTGAAAAATCTGATTTCAACATTCTCTCGAGTCTTCTCTCTTGTTCTCTGAAACCTATTATAGGGTTTCTTTAATTTCTTGTTTCTTGCAAATCTTTTAATTCTAATTATTAAAATATTTTTCAACAAAAAAAAAAGTCTTAACATGGTGTGAACAAAATATTAGTTCGAAGAAATTAATAATAATGCAAAAATGGGTCCCTTGATTCAAGTGAACGAATCATAAAAAAATTTCAACTTCATCTATATAAAATTTTACAAACTTGAACCAAATTGGAATAAGATTACAAGTCAATGAATATATAAAAAGATCACTCCAATAATATTATGGGCAAATTATAATGGAGTACATTCACGTTTGGTCATATTACTATGAAATCGTATTTTTATTTAAACTACAATTAAGTACCTTGAATAATTATCATTTGGTCCTTAATATATTTAAAAATATCACTTTTTGACATATTTTTATTTTTTTCAACTCACATGATCCCTATCATTTCTAAACTACATCAATTTAGTCCTTATGACCAAAATTTTAATGGTCAAACCTGACATAAAGTAAAATTTAATTATTTTATCATTTTTTATTAAATTATTAAATTAGCAAGACGAATTTACTCTCTAACTTTTTACATTTTAACAGTTTTATATATTTAGATAATTCAATAAGAAATTAATATATGTTATAATTTTTTTTTTATATAAAAATAACTTAAAAAAAGATTAAATAAAAATATAAATATGACCTAAGATATTTCATTACAATTTAATCTAATATTATATAAAGAGCCTCGACAACCTCACCATCTATTTCATGCATGTGCACCTTTCCATCGAATAAGGGAATTGTTAATTTTGTAGAAGTGAAAATGTAGTATTGTTTAAGAAAGACACAATTTTATATTGTTTAGAGCGTTAAGAGTAGCAAAATCAAGCACAAATGAAATCAGAGAAAAAACAGAGAAAAAAAATAGAAGAATCGAGAAACTAATTTTGCATTTGTGTTTAATCGAACAAGAAATGAACAGTCACTGATTTACAATCATTTGATGACCATACAAATCAACGGCCACAATTACACAATAACCTCTGCTGCTGACATGGCAAAATACATCTATATGTCGACTTCAATATACACCTAACAGTCAACACAAATACTGAAAGAGACTCTCTATTGAGCTGAAGTTGCTGGATTGAAGCTCCTTCTTCTGATAAGCATCACAATCCTCAATATAGAGTATCAACTTTAGTGAGAAAAAATTTAATATTACTAAGCCTATACGTTCTTATTAGTTATATTGTACACGTGATATGAATGTCTATATTATTGGTTATTCATATGATACACACAAAGATTTGAGTGGGTTAAGAGCATACCGTATTGGACCAATTTAAGTATTTTTCAAATTTTAATACATACTTTTACATGATAGTTTTTAAAACATAAGTTTATATATAATTTTTAGCATTATGTAACATTTAATAGTATATAAAATTTCGCTAACAATACTGAAATCCACAATTCTAGTTTATTCTCAAATAATTTTTTTATGGAATTTAATGAAATTGAATCAAAGAAATGAATTTTGCTTTGAGCATTCGGACTCTAATAATAATAATTATTTGAATGTATAACTTTCACAATGTTAAACTCTGGTCATTAATTTGATATTCTGAATCAACAACTCTCTATTTGAATTAGGACTTAGATAATTTCATTGATATTAGTACGAGGTACATATCACTAGATCATCTTATCAAATCTTAATAATTTTACAGTTTTTTCAATGTCTTTTAGGATTTACGTATTTATAATTCTTAGTTATAGTCTGTAATTTTTATGATTTGATCAATTACAAAAAAGAACTAAAGTGAAATTATTAGTACTTCTACTATAAAATATATAAAAACTTTTCAACTAGAACTGAAGTGATAATTAAAGTGTGAACGCTTTGAAAGAAGTCATTTTATAACATATAACATGGTGTGAACAAAATACAACTCTCTCTCTCTCTCTCTCTCTCTCTCTCTCTCTCTCTCTCTCTCTCTCTCTCTCTCTATATATATATATATATATATATATATATATATATATATATGGTCATGGTGTGAACAAAATATTAATTCGAAGAAAATAATAATACTACAAAAATGGGTCCCTTGATTCAAGTGAATGAGCCTCATATCAGACTGAAATAATCATAAGTCATCTATATAAAATATTGCAAAACTAAATCCAATGTACCAAACATTGGAATAAATATTATATGAAGAGCCTCGAAAATCACCAGAATATGTAAAAGAATAATAGAATTGTAACTAACACAAATAACTGAGAAACATTTCATAATGAGTAAAGTAAATTTACAGGAATATTTTTTTAAAAAAATGGAGCAGAAAGAGAAAACCAGAAGGTAAGAAATTTATATTGCTCTGCCATGTACGTAGCTTGTGTCAATTGATAGAGAAATATGGAATGCAACCAGATAACATATATATATATATATATATATATATATATATATATATATACACACACACAAATACGGGGTTATTTTCTATTTAAGATAGGACCTTTATTCATAATGTTGTAGAACTATTTTTATAAATTATAAAATTAAACATTTAGTTTTATTAAAGAAATAATTTCATAACGTCATGAAATAAAGATATAGGGTTACACATGAACTTAGAAAAAAAAAATCAGAAAATACAATTTTCGAACTCAAAAATTTTTAAATTTTTTTCACCCAAACATATCTCATTTTTCTTAATATATTCGTATAAAAAGAATTTTATTAAAATTTATTAAATTATATCTAGGCATTAATGGTATGAATAAAAGTTATTTTACACTAGAAAGTTTTTCTAATATATAAAAAATATTCAATATACATGTATTGATATGGACGCAAAAGTCTTTTTACTTATAAATATTAATTTATAATAAAATAATAATTAGAAAAAGATTTCCACAGATCTCAAACATATGCATTGTGCAGGGAAATGCTGATAGAAGAATTTTTAAAAGTTGTCAAAACTAACAATTAATAAAAAATCGAACAGATTAAAAAAAGTTGATAAAAATGACAAAATATAAAATATCTGCAATAGGACTATCTTTAATTACTATTGAAAATGCACATCAATTTGTAGTAAAGTGGTTAATGCACATTCCTTTCAGCTCAGTGATGAGGGGTTCAATTTCCACTATACATATACTAGTATGTGTGGGTAGTTTTCTCCCCTTATTATAGAAGTAGATGTCTCCCGTTATGAGAGTAAATATCTAGACCAATCGTTTAGTGATTAATCTTTGCAGGTCTCCATAGTTATTAATTTTGTACTCGTAACCCTTTCAAAAAAAGAATACTACTGATAATTAAAGTGTGAAAGCATATTAAGTAGTCATTTTATAACATTCAATTAATAGTATAATATATAAATTTGAAAACAAAATAAAGAAAAGTACAACTTGGAATTAAATAATATAAGTTTATCTTTAAGTTTTTTTTTATTAAAATTAAGTTTTTAATAATACATGTCAAATTGTTATTGATTTATCCAAATATGTTAAGTTGTCGTATTGTAAAACGTTAAAGGATATTTTTATCCTTCTAATTCAATGAATTAATATAAATGGTAAAATGATCTATTTACATTTTCGGTCATTTATTTTTTGATTGAATCACAGGTGTTTGGGTCAAACTTGACTAATCCCGTTTCGAGACGGATCACACTTAAAATTCAAATCTCTCCCAACAAGTGTGTTTAATGGAGATGGAACATCGAGCTCTTTTTACATACTCAGTGTGTACTGCCAACTGAGCCACACTTTCGATTATTTATTTAACCGTTAAATATCGATTTAATGGACAAAATTTACTTATTTTAGAAAATTTATTGACACACAAGCAAAAAAGGAAAAAAAAAAACTTGTACAAAAATTATACTTCCAAATTAAAAGTTAAATTTATAATTGTCTTTTTTATATACCCTCTAATCACACTTATATTAACTGATTCTAAATATTAAAATATTTTTCAACCAAAAAAAAAAAGTCTTAAGATGGTGCAAACAAAATATTAGTTCGAAGAAAAATAATAATAATACAAAATTGGGTCCCTTAATTCAAGTGAATGAATCATAAACAATTTTCAACTTCATCTATATAAAATTCTACAAACTTGAACCAAATTGGAATAAGATTAAAAGTCAATGAATATATAAAATATCACTCCAATAATAATATATATAAAGAGCCCCGACAACCTCGTTATCTATTTCATGCATGTGCACCTTTCCATCGAATAAGGGAATTGTTAATTTTGCACAAGTGAAAATGGGATCTACCATTTCTTCTATCAATACAACCCAAAAGATATGATCAACTAGGAGGCACTCGAGCCCGCAATCTAGCCTTCAATGCCCTTTGATATAAACGGGTGCTGGTCCGGATTCGCTACCATTCTTCCTAGCAATAAGCCCGTAATTCTCTACACCGGAATTGACCCACAACAGAGACAAGTGCAAAACTACGCGGTCCCATCAAACCTATCCGACCCATATCTCCGCAAATGGACCAAACCCGATAACAACCCGTTGGTGGTCCCAGACCAAGGCATCAACGTCACCGCATTCCGTGACCCAACCACCGCGTGGTTGGGCATTGATGGACATTGGAGGATCTTAGTTGGTGGGAAGAGGAAGAGCAGAGGAATGACATTTTTGTGTTGGAGTAGGGAATTCGTGACCTGGGTCAAGGCCAAACACCCGCTCCATTCTTCGCCCGAGACAGGTATGTGGGAATGCCCAGACTTTTACCCGGTTTCAGTGATGGGTAAAATCGGGTTGGATACTTCGTTTATGGGACAAAGTGTGAAATATGTTTTGAAAGTTAGTTTGAATGTAACGAGGTACGAGTACTACACAGTTGGTAGATATATTCGAAAAGAGGACAGGTGTATTTCTAATAACAATTCAGTTGATGGTTGGAGTGGACTCAGATATAATTATGGAAATTTTTATGCTTCCAAGACATTCTTTGATGCTGCCAAGAATCGGAGGATTTTATGGGGTTGGGCTTGTGAACAATCTAAAGAAAATGAAGAACAAAGTGAAGAACAATTGAGAGAGATTTGAGAGAGAAAACTATTAGGGTTTCCTTGCATTGAAGAATAGTATTAGGTTACAAGAAAGAAGAATATATATACAAACTAATAAAAAGACTAAACTAACCTTGCAAAACTAATTAATTACATAAATAGTAATACATGAATAATACATATATTTATTACTCTAATATCCCCCCACAAACTCACGATGCGGCAGCAGAAAGCATCGAGAGTTTGCCAACGAGAAAACGAAAACGTGAGATAGTATGCGACTTGGTAAAGAAATCTGCAAGCTGCAAGGAAGAAGGAACAAAAGGCAATGTAATAGTGTCATGCTTAAGGTGGTGGCGAGTAAAATGACAATCAATCTCAATGTGCTTGGTTCGTTCATGAAAAACTGAGTTATGAGCAATCTGAATAGAACTCTGATTGTCACAAAACATCGGAGTTGGGTGGGAAAGATGAACACCCATATCAGCTAGTAACCAGCGTAACCAAACAATCTCTGTGGTAGTAGATGCCATAGCACGATACTCTGCTTCGGTAGAAGATTTAGAAACAACAGTTTGTTTCTTACTCTTCCATGAAATAAGAGAATCACCCAAAAAGATACAGAAACCAGTAACAGACTTACGATCAGTGGAATCATGGCCCCAATCAGCATCAGAATAGGCACGCAGCTGTAAGGACGAGGTGGACGGAAGTAGAAGACTTTGAAAGATAGTACCCCGTAGATACCGTAAAATACGAAGGACCGCCGCCCAATGGATGGTAGTAGGAGAGGCAACAAACTGACTGACAATGTGAACAGCATAGGCAATATCTGGACGAGTGATAGTAAGGTAGACCAGACTGCCGACAATAGTGCGATACAATGTAGGATCTGACAAGGGAGTACCATCAGAAGGAGAGTACCGAGCATTGAGCTCAGATGGAGTATCAGCAGTCCTAGTATCAGTGAGAGGAGCACGCTCAAGAATTTCAGTGGTGTACTTGGACTGAGAGAGAAGATAACCTTTCGGAGAAACTGCAACTTCTATACCCAAAAAGTACCGCAGAGAACCCAGATCCTTCATTTCAAATTGACGGGTTAATTCTGACTTTAGCACTGCAATCCCATCAACATCATCACCAGTAATAATCATATCATCAACATATAGAGAGAGCAAAATACGACCAGCATTGGTACATTTGACAAAAAGAGCCGAGTCATGATTACTGGAAGAAAACCCAAGAGAAGTGATAACAGTAGAAAACTTCTCAAACCAAGCTCGAGGAGCCTGTTTGAGACCATATAAAGATTTCTTAAGCTTGCAAACTTCTCCAGGATTATGGGAGACACCAGGTGGTGGAGCCATGTAAACTTCTTCATGCAAATCACCATTCAAGAAAGCATTTTTGACATCCATCTGATAGATATGCCACTGACGGATAGATGCAACTGCAATAAGAGTACAAACAGTAGTCATCTTTGCAACAGGGGCAAAGGTCTCCTCATAGTCCATACCATATTGTTGAGAAAACCCCTTTGCAACCAATCTAGCTTTGTAACGCTCAACAGACCCATCAGACTTCGTTTTGATCTTATATACCCAACGAGAACCAACTGTACGTTTACCAGGCGGTAAAGAAACCAAATCCCAAGTATCTGTTTTATGCAAAGCAGAAAGTTCCTCATTCATAGCTTGCTGCCACAGTGGATCAAGAACTGCCTCTTTATAGGATGAGGGCTCAGAGAGAGAGTGAATTGATGCTAAAAAGGAAGAGAAGGAATTGGAATAACAAGAGTAAACAAAATCTGGGAGTTGAGTAGACTTACGAGTACGCTGAGGATAACGAGGAGAATGATCCACAATGGCAGAAGGTGTTGGGTAGACTGTAGGTGGAGAGGGAGTATCAACAGGAGACGATGAGGTACCAGTATCTGCAGAATCAATTGTGCGAGCCCTGCGAGAATGATGGAGTGGAAAAGGAACTATAGGAACAATAGAGGAATCAGAAGCTGTGTTAGAAGGAACCTGCGGAGAGAGACTATCAGTATGATCAGAAAATGGATCAATATGAATGAGATCAGATTTGGTGACATTGTGAGCAGCAGCAGGAATAGAAAAGAAAGGTATATGTTCAAGAAACACAACATGACGAGATACATATAACTTTTTCAAAACAGGATCAAAACAACGATATCCCTTTTGTCCCTCACCATAACCAAGGAACACACAAATGGCAGAGCGAGACGATAATTTTGTACGCTCTACATGAGGACGAAGGACAAAACAAGTAGAGCCAAAAACTCGCAAGAGAGAATAATCAGGAGCATGCCCATATAATTTTTCAAAAGGGGACAAACCTGAAGTGAGAGACGATGGGATTTTATTAATGACATGGACTGCAGTAAGAACTGCTTCTCCCCAGAACTCACTAGGAACAGAAGAAGACAACAAAAGAGAACGAGCAGTTTCAACAATGTGTCTATGTTTTCTTTCAGCAACACCATTTTGTTCAGGAGTGTCTGTACAAGAAGATTGGTGAACAGTTCCATCCAAAGCAAGTAATTCACAAAATTTATTAGATGTATATTCACCACCTAAGTCACATCTAAAACACTTAATAACAGCAGAGTGTTGAGTTTTTACAAGAGCTCGAAAATTACTATAAATGTTAAAGAAGTCAGAACGATGTTTCATAAGATAAACCCAACAAAAACGAGTGCAATCATCAATAAACGAAACATAATATCGAGACCCTCCTTTTGTAGCAATTGGAGAAGGCCCCCATACATCAGAGTGAATTAAGTCAAAAGGTGCAAGAGAACAATAGTTACTTCGATTAAAAGGCAAAGCAGAAAATTTAGCAAGTTTACAACCACTACAATCTGAAATATCATGAGTTTGCAAATTCCCTAAGGTTCCCATTGAAGCTAAGAATCTCAAGCGAGAAGCTGAAACATGACCAAGACGAGAATGCCATAAATAAAAACTAGAGGACGAAGGACACAAGCGAAAAGAAGACAAATCAACACTGGGAGCTGCAAATACTGGTAGCTTCAGCTCATCCAAAACATATAATCCCCCACTTCTACGGCCTATCCCAATCAGCTTCTTGGATTGTAGATCCTGCACATGACAAGAAGTAGAAGTAAAGGACACTGAGTAACCATAATCACACAATTGACTAACCGAAACAAGATTCATTGTAAGTTTAGGAATGTGATAGACATTAGAAAGAGATAACTGAGATGTAACAACTGAACCAACTCCTGCTAATGGCATAGGAGTGCCATCAGCAGTTGTAACAGAAGTAAATGATACAGGACATAAAGAAACAAAAAATTTCGAATTAGGAGACATATGATGTGAGGCTCCCGAATCTAAAACCCATATGGAGGAAGACATACCTGAAGTACTAGGAGGCGACTGACCTATCGGAGAGGAGACAGACATAGCATGCGACTGTGCAGCAATAAGTTTCTGAAGTTGTTCAGAAAGGGATGCAAGTGTGGAAGTTGAGGATGGTGATCCAAATCCAATGGAATCTGGTGATGGCACAAATGCTGCAGTGTTAAACTGTGGAGGTCGATATGTCCGTGGTTGTGATTGGTTGACAGACTGTGGAGGCTTGAACTGATATTTCTGCTGTTGTGATTGCTGCGCTCTATTGTCCAATTTAGGACATTGAGACTTCCAGTGACCCTTCTGCTTACAAAAACTGCATTCATCAAACCCAACCCTTGAGTATGGTTTGTTCTCATAGGAAGCATGAGGTCTAGATGGGACTGCCAAAACTGACTGAGTAGGTATTGGAAGAATTCCATTTCCTGACTGAGACTTGAGGCGTATCTCATCAGCCAAGAGTTCACTCACTACTGAATCAACAGAAGGAAGCGGAGAACGATGCAATATTGAGCCACGAAGGCCCTCAAAATCATCACGGAGAGCCATCAAGAACTGAACTAAACGTTGCTCCTCTCTATTAGCAATATAAGGTGCACATGCTCGCAGTTCTGCAGATTCTGTAAGAGCTAATTGATCCCAAAGATCTGACATTGTAGAATAGAACTCTTGTACAGTCATATCCTTTTGTTGAAGAGCTCGAATATCAGATTCTAATTGATATTTCTTTGCAAAATTAGACTGTGTATACAGTCTGGACAAGTGTTCCCACACCTCTTTAGCAGTGTCATACTTTGCTAATTGTGTGCCTATGGAGTGCTCAACAGAGTTGTTTATCCATGTGATAATTTTCGAATTATCTACTTGCCAATTCTCAACAAGCTGTGCAAAATTCTCTACCTTATCATCTGTGGGTTTAATAGATGCACCCGAAATATAATTCCACTTCTTTTTCCCAATTAGAAAATTCTTCATCACATAACTCCAATAAGAATAATTTCTGCCATCTAATTTTGCACTAATGGCCTGAAGTGAATCCTCTCTACCACCATCCATTATAAAATCACAATAATCTATCAAACAAAATTCAACAGATGCAAAATACAACAAAAAAACCCCCAAATGCAAAATCTGTGAAACCCTAGAAACTGCAATTCATACGAAAATCCAAAAATTATCAAAATTGAAGAGATGCGGAAGGAATACCAGTACGATGCGATGCGAAAACAGATCGAAGGAATACCCGAACCCCGAGCAGGTGGCGCGCTGCCCCCCTGCAACCCCCCAGCCAACTCACCGCGGAGTTGGATCCGCAAAAGCTGTGGATGACATCAAACTAAGTTCCAAAACTCTGATACCATGTGAACAATCTAAAGAAAATGAAGAACAAAGTGAAGAACAATTGAGAGAGATTTGAGAGAGAAAACTATTAGAGTTTCCTTGCATTGAAGAATAGTATTAGGTTACAAGAAAGAAGAATATATATACAAACTAATAAAAAGACTAAACTAACCTTGCAAAACTAATTAATTACATAAATAGTAATACATGAATAATACATATATTTATTACTCTAATAGGGCTAATGAATCTGATTCTCAACATGATGATGTTCAAAAAGGGTGGGCTGGAATCCAGGTATTTTCTTTTCTTTTCTTTTCTTTTTTTAAATGTCTAACGAATGACTAGTGACTTACAAGTTTGAATAAATGGATTGATCAGACAATTCCGAGGATGGTGTGGCTTGATGATAGTGGAAAACAATTATTGCAATGGCCTATTAAAGAGTTGGAGACACTTAGAGGTAAAAGTGTTCAAGTGAGGAACAAAGTGCTCAAATCAGGAGAACACTATGAGATTAAAGGAATCACCGCTGCACAGGTCCAATAATACTCTATAAATAATGTTTTTCTTTTTCATTTCTTGTTTTTAACGTTTAAGGGAGGTAATTATATATTGCTTTTGGTTTGCCTTTGAAACTGTTCTTGTTAGGCTAAATTTCATGTTCTGTACTCTGGTTTGATTAATTAGGGCCTATAACTTGACAATAATTGTTAAAAAAATATGAAATTATTAGAGTATTTACAATAAAATATGCAAATGAAAATGTAGTATCGTTTAAGAAAGACACAATTTTGTATTGTTCAGAGCATCAACTTCAATGAAAACTCTGGATCCCCAATTGACATTATCAATAAAAAAAAAAAAATTACCACCACCGACTCATTAATGTTTAAGTCAATTCATTTTTTTTTTCCAAGGTTCTTTTCTTTTCTCTTTCAATGAAAGACGGGTTCTTCTGTTTCCGTTAATTTATGGTTTTGTTTTTTTTCCTTTTTTCTTTTTTATCGTGTTTTTTCAGAAGAATAAGATCAGCAACGACAATGGCTACAGCAGCGGCGACAATAAGGACAACAACCATGAGGGAGAGAAGAAGAAGAAGTACAGGAAGGGTCCATTGACGACGGTGGTTTTGAAGGTGGCGCTCAACTCCCAGGGTCACAAGTTGATTTTGGGGTTCAAAGGTGAGACAAATCTTTTTCCCTTTTTGTTTTCCCTTTTTTTTTTTTTCAAATACGAATCATTACCGAATTGAATGAGAGCTCCATAAGAGATCAATTTCCATATATGTAGTGTCGTTTTTTTAAGTCATAAACGTTATCATTTTTCCAATGAAACAGGGGTGACACATATATCAGTGGACAAGCAGAAGCAATTGGTAACTGTCAAGGGCACCATGGACGGCGAAGCGTTGACCAAGTATATGAAGGATACGCTCAAGAGGCCCGTTGAGATCGTGCCTCCTAAAGAAGATGATGAGGATACGGAATCCAACGACAGCGACAATGGCTGTGACGGGTATAATGTTAGGGGTTACATGGCCCACGATGACCCGAGTATGCCCATTGAGACTATCGCTATCGATTGTGATTATAATGCTAGGGGTTACATGGCCCACAATGACCCTGGTATAGCCATTGAGACTGTCGTTATCGATTGTGATAATAATGCTAGGGGTTACCTGGCCCACGATGACCCTGTATAGCCATTGAGACTGCTGCTATCGATTGTGAGTATAATGCTAAGGGTTGCATGGTCCACGATGAGCCACTGTATTGTTGGAATTCAATGTGTCAGTTCATGTTTTATAAATGTTTTTTCTGTTTTTTAAAAGAGTAACGTTACATCTAGCATTTTTCTATTTCAGTTTGTATCTCGATTTATGATAGCCAAAATATAAATGTATACAATAAAGATGATTGAGTTCACTTGTCATATATCATATATATATATATATATATATATATATATATATATAAGTCCAATTTATAAATTATAGGTTGAGATATAAATGTGGATGTCTAAACTTACTTTTTTTTAAATGAAAAACAATTAGATACCTTTGTTAGCCATTTTTTAAACATAAATA
The DNA here is from genome assembly GCA_003430845.1 of Xanthoceras sorbifolium. Taxonomy (NCBI): domain Eukaryota; kingdom Viridiplantae; phylum Streptophyta; class Magnoliopsida; order Sapindales; family Sapindaceae; genus Xanthoceras; species Xanthoceras sorbifolium. Next base: position 2,904,971 of record CM010615.1, read on the forward strand.
CGCCAAGCAGGAAACGTTATTTTGAGGTTTTTCACTATTTTACACTGTGGTTTTTATTTTATTTTTAAGTAGCATGTGAGACCTATTAAATGAGTATGCTCTAGTTATTACAAAAAAAAAAAAAGTGTTAAGACTTCTATATGTTTATATTGAATAAATAATATTTAATATACCTGAGGTTTGGTGAATTATATTTGGAATTAAATTTTTTAAAAATTCGCGATGACCTCCTTTAAAGTTAAGTTTAACCATTAAAAATTAGTATTGACCTTTTAAAAATAGTAAAAAGACTAAAACCTAAGAGATCAAAAGACCGTTTTATATGTATATACAAAAGGGAGCTAGGTTTAGGGGTTTCGCTGATTTCGATTGGCAACCGAAATTATTGAAACCCCCAAAACTTGAGTTGGATTAGTTTGGCTATGGCTAGGTTACAAAAATTAAGTTTTTGTTGTACTAAAATGACAAGATTGTTCTTGTTATAAGCATCAAAAATGATAAAACACGAAAATAATTAAAGTAATTACAAAACCGAACTAGGTTTGAGGATTTCAGTGATTTTGATTATCAAAATCCCTGAAACTTGAGTTGGATTAATTTGGCTATGGTTGGGTTACAAAAAATGAGTTTTTATTGGACTAAAATGACAAGATTGTTCTAGTTATAAGAAACAAAATAAGAAAACCCAAAAATAATTACAGTAATATAAAAATGAATCGGGTTTGGGGGTTTCGGTGATTTCGATTGTCAATCAAAACGCTTAATCTCGAGTTTGATTATTTTGGCTACAGTTGGATTACAAAGAATGAGTTTTTATTGGATTGTTCAGGTTATAAGCAAGTAAAATGATAAAATAGAAAATAATTACAATATTATTTTTTTTTATTGGTCGCGGTGATCAGGTCAAGTCGTGCGAGCAGAAGAGGTCATTTTTTGGCAGTGAATGGCGCGACAAATCGCACGAGACTTCCTAATTCAGCAGAGCTATCAGATTGGGAAGGATTTTTTTCCTATTCGAACTAGTTCTCCTTAGTCCGACCCTAAATCTAATTAGGCCTTATAAATACATTATGTTTTGTACTTCAATGTAACGGCAATCAAAAGAAAAGTGAAAGCGAGAAAGAGAGTATGTAATCTTCGATTATAGTGGATTGAATGCTGGTACACTCTGTAGATGTAGAAATATTTTTCCGAGCCACGTAAAACTCTTATGTGTCTTACTTTTCTGTTTGTTTTATAATTGTTATCTGTGCTTGTGTGTTTCTCATGGTCTCTCCTTGACACAAGATTAATGGTGTAGTCTACTTTGCCCAGATTTTTGCTCTTATTTTGTTGTTAGGGATTTTTCTCCTTTATTTTTTGTTTATCGTTTCTCTTGATCTCTTTTGAGGTTGGTTTGGTGTTCTTTCATTTTGTTGTATTATCATATTAATAATATTGGTTGTCTTAAGGAGTTATATGTACATGATTTAAGGTATTATTGTGTGTTAACTTAGTTAAGAGGGTTCAAGTTCTTTATATTGTATCACTTCTTCAGCTTGACTAAACAAAATTGAGAGATGCATGCACTTCTTCCACTTTCTAAACATCATTATAAGCTAATTTTTTCATTTGTAACTGTGTAAGTGTAAGCTTCGAGTAAAGAGTCATATTAATAATATTGGTTGTTTCCATTTGTTTAGCTTTTCTCTGAGAATTTCTCGTGTGTTAATTGTTTTTTTTTTTTTTTTGGGTTTGTTAGTTTGGAGTCTGCTGCTTTGTAGTAACTCTTCTAGCATTTTGTATCTTCTTCATGAAATGTATACAAATGCTATTGGTTTCTGCACATGGAATTGGATAGAAGAAATAACACAAGACAGGATCATATATTTTATTGATACAAAAGGACTTCATTTACAAGAAAGAAATAATTATACACAGGATCTTCTTCTTTTTCCTCTCAAAGAAGAAGCAATAATATAGTGAGATTGCAGGCGGCAGGCCACCTTATTTATGGAAAATGCTAATCAAATTTTACACACAGAATGAGGAGGAGCTAGGGGCCTGACTCAGTCCTCTCTATCAACAAACTAATGCTATTATATATATATACACACACACACATACTAGGCTTTTTGTATATGAGAGAAATCTCACCTCCAAGATTACCATTTACCCATATGCTAGCTACTCACAAAACTAGGCGTGCACTTTAATGATTTCTGACTTCTTTATTTTAGATAAGTTTGTTTTTTATTCCGAAAATTGTATAAGTATGAATTTTTTATAAAATAAAAATAAATATTAAAATTTAAAATTTACTTATATATATATTTTTTATTCTAGTAACTGAATAAAAATATTAATTTTTTTAGATAGAAATATGGGTTAATTGCAATAAAGTGCCCTGACGTTTGGCTATATTACAATGAAATCGTGAGTTTAGCCTTAATTTCATGTTAATACCCTTAACTAACTGATTAATTGCATGTTAGTACCCTTGACCAAGTTGACCGGTATGTTGACTTTGACTTTTTTGGTAAAAAGACAAAATTGCCCCTGGTTAAAAAAAAAATTAAATAAAAATTTAAAAAAAAATTTTAAAATTAAAATTTTTAAAAATAGATCTCCACCGTCCATCAAGATTGATGGACGGTGGAGATCCATTTTTAAAATTTTTAATTTTTTTAATTTTTTTAATTTTTATTTAATTTATTTTTTTTAAACTAGGGGCAATTTTGTCTTTTTACCAAAAAGTCAAAGTCAACATACCGGTCAACGTGGTCAAAGGTACTAACATGCAATTAAGGCTAAACTCACGATTTCATTGCAATATAGCCAAACGTTAGGGTACTTTAGTGCAATTATCCCTAGAAATATTGGTAAAATTAAAAATATATTAATATAATAATAATAATAATAAGGGTAAACTGCAATAAGATATCCTGACATTTGGTCATATTTCAATGAGATTATATTTTTACTTAAACTACAATGGAGTACCTCGGATAATTCTCAATTGACTCTAATGTAATATAAAATATCATTTTTTGATCTAATTTTATTTTTTTAACTCATATAGTCCCTAACTTTTTTAAAATACATTAATTTAATGTCTATGACTAAAATTTTGACAGTCAAACCTAATATAAAGTATAAACTGATCATTTTGTATTTTTATTAAATTATTAAATTAGAATGATATTTTACCCTATAATTTTTTAATAACTTTATTTATTTTGATAGTCCAATAAAATATTAATATACGTTATAAAAGTTTAATTTTTTTAAAAACACTAATAATAATTAAATAATAAAATAAGCATGATAAAATTTATTAAAAATAAAAAATTAAAAAATTAAAAAAATCTTAAAAGTAATATAATTTCTTAAAAATAAAATAAAATTTAAGATTGAATAATTATAAAACTCAAAATTTAGTAATCTAATACCCCCCACATACATACATATATATATATAATAAATTTATATATATAACGATTTTATTATTATATTTTTAATTTTATAATATAATAATAAATGCATATATATATATTGTAATTCTATTATAATATATATATATATATATATAATGTACATATACTATATAATATACTCTAAAATATGTATATATAATATTTTTAACATTTTAATTTTTTTTTGTTAAACTTTGAGTTTTATAAGTATTTAATCTTGAATTTTATTTTTATTTTAATAAATGACGTTACTTTTAAATATTTTTAATTTTTAATAAATTTTATCATATTTATTTTTTATTTAATCATTTTTAAGTACTTTAAAAATAATATAAATTTTATAATAAATAACAATTTCTTATTGAATTATCTAAAAGATTAAATTGTTCAAATGTAAAAATAGATCAAATTTTTATAGTATTTTTATTTTTATTTTTATTTTTAATAAATTTAATTATATTTATTTTTACTAAATTTAATTATTTTATTTAATCTTTTTAAGTGTTTTTAAAAAAATTAAATTTTTATAAAGTATATCAATTTTTATTAAACTGTGAAATATGAAAATTATTAAAAAGTTAAAGGGTAAAAGCATAATTTTAATTTAATAATTTAATAAAAAATATAAAATTATCAATTTATACTTTATATCAGATTTGATCGTCAAAAGTTTTTAGTCATAAAAATTAAATTAATGTATTTTAAAACATTAGAGACCGAATGAGTTGAAAAGATAATAATATATTAAAAAGTGATATTTTAAAATATATTAGGGATCAAATTGATAATTATTCAGGGCACTCTATTATAGTTTAAGTGAAAGTACAATCTAATTATAATATGACCAAATACCAAGATATCTTATTACAATTTGACCTAATAATAAAGCATGGATTTTTTTAGACGGGAACATGGGTCAATGGTGGTTCTACTTTTGCTTTTTAGATTTTTTTTGTTCAGGGTCTTTCCTTTGTGTGTCGCCTTTTAAGATAAGAAAATGCATCCAGAATTTCAATAACTTAACTAAATTAATTTTATGTAAAAAAAAAAAAAATTTAATTCTTTTTTTCGTCACTCGAGTCTCGGCTGTTTGATTTACTGTTGTGGGTTCAAATAAGTTGATAATTTAGAATATATTTTTTTTTGAATTGTAAAATTATAAGTATATCCGGATTTTACAAAATCAATCACTATACTGGATATTCTACTTTTACAGTATAGGAAGAAAACTTTCTACAAATGCCGGTAAATGTGTAAGGTGAGACTTGAGCCTCCATCACAACGTCGATAAAAAAATATATTAACCACTTTAAATATGAGTAGACGTGTGATAATTTAGATCTTAAAAATGAGATTTTTGTGATGATCCAAATCCGTAGTTAAAGTAATTTTTAATTTTTTGGACAATCTACACACAAAAATGGAGAATTTAGGAATAAAAAATAGAATAAATTGTGCTACAATATCCTGATTTTTACCATAATTACACGTATAATGTCAGTTTTGTATTTATTACACAATAGTACTATTAACCACGTTTAGAATCGTTAACTAAACGGTGATCTTAATGTGAGAAGGGTATCAACGTCTTTTTAAAAAATTAAAATCTAATTACTTATTATTTTTTTTTAAAAAAGTATCGATGGTGGTATCAACACTCTAAAAAAAAAAAAAAAAGGGAAAATTTATTAACTAAAAAAATACATTTGTATCATGTAATGTGTTTGAATAGTAACAATCTAGTCATACTTGGACAGTGAAGGGGTGTCAACACTTTTTCGAGAACTAAACAGAGATGCTATACTACAGTATAGTAATTTCTACTATTCTGGGCTCGTGAAGGATCTGCAGGACTACTGCAAATTGCCATGTCACGTGTGGAAGGCAAACTTGAAGCAAAACTATCTCAACACTCCATGGGCATCAATCTCTGTCATTGCAACTATTATTATCCTTGTACTCACTTGCATACAAACTCTCTGTTCTATCATTAGACTGTAGGTTTCTACTACTTCAAACTTATATTGGTTCTATTATTATTGTTATTTATTTATTTTTTTTTGTTTATGAAATAATCAATTTGGACACATGATTGAATAAAAGATATTTATATACTTTTGTTCTTTTATTTTTTATTTTTATCGGTTTGACAAATGATATATGGGATGAATATATATGCTCTATTTATTAAAAAATAAAATAATTCAAATTATATTTATTCTTTTATATTATTAACTAATATATTTTTTAAAAAATTATTAAATATATATTCTATAGAAGTGCCAGCACCTACGGCGGTACACGTAGCTGCAAGCAAACCACGCCGTGGAATCCCTTCTCATTTCCTTCAAGCCGCCTTTAAGCCCGCCACCTCCTTTATCCCTACCATCACCATAACCGCCGCCATTCTTCTCATTGTGACATCTTCCACCGCCATTGTTACCTCCACCGCCGTTGTCGCTGTCACTGCTGAAGTCGCTGTCGCCATCTTTGGATTCCTTGTCATCGTTATCGCCTGTTATCCTCCTCAAAAATCCTCGTAAATCCAGTAAATCCGCCCAAAATTTCCTCATCTTGTTCTTTCTGTCACTCTGGTTATTCTTGTTGTCGCCTCCGTCGTTGTTCTGATTGTACTAACACACAAAAAAAAAAAAAAAAAAAGAACATGAATGGAAAGAAAAATTAAAAAAAAAGAAAAAAAAAAAAGAAGGAAACACAAAGAACCATCATCATTAGATGACCGAATTGACTCGTATAGGCTGATGGATGATGATGATGATGATGATGATGAAGAAGTCGAGTTCGGAGAAACAAAGTGGAGGTCTATGGTGAAAGTGATGAGAAGTCAAAAGTGATCATCTCCTTGGTCCTTACGCGTACTAAAACATAATTTAATTAATCATGCAATAAAGTTGTTCGCAGAATCTCCACTTTCTACTTAGCCGATCAAAGTGAGCAGTGGTGTCAAACGGGTTGGAGAGACCAAGCCCCATCCGCGCCCAGTCTTCAGATTGAGTTGAGGTCCTAGTCCGCATCCAAGTTTTACGTGAAGGATTTTACGCGAAAGGATCGTAGAATCGTAACCATGCGGATTAGGCTGATGGTTGTATACAAAGGTCGTCCAAGACTTTTCTCTCTGTAATAATATATATGAGCTTATTCGAAAGAGATTTCACATAGTAGTATCAATGACTTCCACACAGTCAGCCTTCATTTATGCTTTCTCTTTGATTATTTTTAAAGAGATACAAAGAGAAATCGGTGAGAAACTTAGAGATAGAGAGCCTGTTCGTGCAAAGCAAAGAACGAATAAGATAAAAGAAAATAATTCAGAGAACAAGAAAGAAACATATGAGGAAGCAGTCAAAAGAAATGGTGTGGAAGAATACAAAAATCACCTTGGAAGGATAAAGTGGGTTTCTATCTAAAATTATGTTATTTCTCAAATGTTTAGTAACTTGATTATTTTCACAAAATAAGGAGAGATTAATCTTATTTCTCACCAATCTCTCTTTTGTAAGTTTGATATAAAATGGACTTACACAATTATTTGTTCATCGATCAATTGAAATTTGGATTGTAATCATAATATATAACTTAACAAGTTGCTACTTTAAAGAAAGAAATTCCATCAATTTTTCTTCTTGTGGTTACTTTTGTCCAGTTTAGATGATCCCAAGTAACTCAAGCTTCACCATCTCAATCGATTCGCACAACATTTTGTACCTATCATGCCTAATAATACGTAGAGAGCACTTTTTTAGAATGTTAGCGAAAAAACATTTTCTATGGATGGGGGCATGAGTGGCACAGTGGGCTGTGTTGGCTGATAGAGTGCTGTGTGGGCTGATTTCCTTGGGCACGCATGTGGGCTGTGGCACATGAGTATGGCACGCATCTGCGGAGGATTGTGTGCGCGCGCATGTTGGAGCATGTGTGCGAGGCTTGGGAGGGGGCCTAAGCAGCAAATGAAGCACGAAGGTAGTGTGACTGTTGGCCAAATGCAATGTAAGATTGGCAGCAGTGGTATGTTTAACTATAAATAAACTTAATTATAGATATAGTTATTTATATTTTAAATATAAATAATATATTTTTTAATTGACGTGTTTTACAGTATTTGTATCCTAATTTTTGGAGAGTATCTTATCTCTGCATCCGTATCCAAGCTACATAATTTTTCTCTCTTTCTTGGTTTTTCTCTTCTCTTCTTTATGTTTTCCTTTTCTCTAATTTTATTTTTTTAGAACAGAAGAGTTTTGAAGAAACATAAAATAAGAAATCAGAACCCAATTTTAAAAATTTATTTTAACCTTAAAACTTGTCAATATTCAAAAGTGACCACATTTTTGAAATAATTGCAAAGCAAAATCCAAACATATCCTCGACCAAGAAACTAGATATCGAAAGATATTCCGAAATATCCACCGATATTTTCGTATTTAGGAGGAACTAACATTAAAACAGACAAATATCTAATATACTGTAGAATATTCGGACATGTTCGAAATATCTATAAATTTTTGCAATATTCTTGAAATATCTAAATATTTTAGAAATGTTGTGATATTTCCTTAAAAATTCATGGATATTTTGTAAATCATTAAAAATAAATTTTTAATCTTAAACACTTAAATTATTATTAAAATAATATAAATTGAAAATTATTTTTAAAAAATCATTAAAAATAATAGTTAATAATAAATCGAACAAATAGTCAAACAATAAATGAATAAACCATGTGATACATATTTCAAACATTGACAAAAACCTGCAATTCAATCTGCAACTATTTTATTTATTTTACTTCTTTATAAAAAAATCCTATCAATTATGAGATTCTTCATTATTATTTTTTTATTGAAAACAATATAAAAACATTTTCAATAGATATTAGGATTTTAGTTATTTCCCAGATAATCTACATGATGATGTTTCTTATTATTTGTTATTCTTTTAGATTTTAGTTCTTTTCCAAATAGGGCAAATGATAATGTTATCTATTATTTGTTATTCTCTCAATTATTTATGCAAATAATATAAATGAATGCATACATCTTCACTCTACGTTTTTACTTACTCTATTAATTCAGCTTCACTCTACTTTCTTACCGGTTCTCTCTTTTTAGTTTTCATCAAACACTATATATTACAAATTTACAATCAACATTATTGTCTCTTCATATCTTCATCAAATAATCAGGTAAGCAAATGTTCACTTTGATAATTTATTTTAAAAATAACGATATTATAATTGTATGAAAATTTATAGATATTGTGTGGCATTGTTTCTAAAGCTCATTTGAATTTTCATTTTTATAAATTGATTGGTACAAAATTAAATTTTGTTTTGACAGGGAATTATATTGTATAAAATGTCTAGTACTAAAACCGATCCAGCATGAAAGTATTGTAAACAAATATGGGTAACAACAATGGTACTATGTATCTTTTATGGGTAGATAATGCAAAGTGGAGGAATAAACCGATTTAAATATCATTTATCGGTACGGAGGTGTACAAAAACGTAAAAGTATACCCAAATGTACCACTAGATTTGGAAAAAAAAAATATCTGAATGGCAAAAAAAAATAAAAAAAAATTGAAAAAAAAAACTACAAGGGTGATTAAAGATATGCAATAAGAATTAAAGGGAAACTTGCCTGATGTAGAAGAGGAAGATGACATGTATCATTATTATGAAGTTGAAGGTTTGTATCCTGATGAGTGAGATGACTACCACGCTATAATAGAAGCATCCAAAGTATAGAGAAGATGAAAATGCCATACTAGTGCAACAGGTTGGGATGTTGGTGCAGGTAGAGAATCATGCCAAAAAATATTTTGATCAAAATCGCGGTAGACAACAATGAGGAATGAGTCAAATTGATGAAAATTCTTTGACTATGACTTTTCTTCAATAAGTATAAACATATAAAGTAGTTATTTCGGTGATCTACAAGCGGAGTCAAGTTCCCTAGTACCAAATTATGGTGCTTATAAACCTTATGGTAGTTGTAGTATATTTGATTATCCTTCGCCACAAATGTAATATGCAATGCCTATGTATGCAGATCAACAATATCCACCAAGTTGGGTAAATTCAACCTACCAAATTCATGGATCTATTAGAAGAGATCGAGTAACATACACATGACATATTAAAACTACATCGAAAACTATGCAAGCTCATTTTCTTCTGAAAATCTTTGTTCAAATCAAGATAGAAATGTACATTATATTTGTGAACTATCAAGAAATTCATTTTGATATTAAATTCCAGACATGTAATGAATGATAGAATTATCGAACTATATTTTATTTTATGATAATCTTGTTTATTAAATATTTAATTTCTTGAAGCTGCAGTGAGGAAAGAAGCAAGCAACAGGAGGTCGCGGCGACCAACAGCAGCAGCAATGCGATGTTGCGCGAGGAGAAAGCAAATAGCAGTCGCAGCGACCGGCGAGGAAGTAATAACAACAGCGATGCTAAGCGATGCAGCGAGGAAGCACAACAGCAGCGATTTGACGCAGCGCAGCGAGGAACCAACAGGCAGGAGCAAGCGGTGACCGGCGACAACAATGACCGGAGATAAGCGGTGCAACAAGGATGCAAATAGCAGCTATTGTGATTTGTGAGAAAATGGTTTCGTGAGAGCAACGCAGTGATGCTTGATGAGTGGTGACTTGTGAGAGTTAGTGAGAAATTAGGTTAGTTTTTTTTTTCCTTTTGATATGAAGGTTTAAACTGGTTATGGGTTGCCAAAGCTGAACAAAACCATTTTCAATACAATTTTTTAAAAATTAAAACCGAAGGAACCGAATTGAATTCAAACCCAAAACCGACTTAAACTACAAATTACGATTCGTATATATTTTTATGCCACCTCTAAGTACACGCATAATATCAGTTTTGTATTTATTACATAGTAGTAACCTTCACCACATTTACTATTGTTAACGTAAGGGTAGTCTCAATGTGAGAAGGGTATAAAAGTCTTTTTAAAATAGTAAAATTTAATATGTAATTATTTTTTTTAAAAAAAGTATGGACAGTAAACAGTAGAGATTAAATCTCCCATTAATTAAGGAGAGATAAGCCATCGCAAATGGAACAGATATGCTATATCCTTTATATATATATTGGTTAAAAATAGCTTAAGAGGTTTAGGCTTAAAAGACAATCCAAAATGGTTAAGAACAGCCCAATCAACCAATGCCCAGTGCTCAACAAACACAGCGCTCGATTATATGCTTCACAATGTTAAATAGATCCAACGGTCGACAGGTCTAAACGCATGATCCAGTGGTCGACACAACCCCTAGATGGGTTCGTGCGGTTGACCCAACCTCATAGCCATCAGGCAATTGACTCAGTCAACTCTTGACTAAGTCAGTTGATTTGGTCTAAACTTGCACAGTCAAATTCTTCAAGATATTAGGAATCCCGAATATCTCGGAGCACGATATCCTTTGAGATACGGATACAACAAACACCTACCTAACCCCTATAAATACAACATCCTAGCTTCATTTTTGGGGGTCAAGCAATTTCACTCAAAAGCTATCACCAGAGACGAACCCATGAGAGGGCTGTCCCGGGCTCCAGCCCGGGTCAGCCCTTTTAAAAATTTTTTATATATAATTACAGTTTTACCTTTGTTCCTAATATTACAACTTTACACTTCACATATAAAAGCTACCTTACTATTATTTTCTCCATTCCATATCTTTTCCAGGCGTAGGGCATAGATGTGGTTTTTATGATTTTTTTTTTTCCAAGTCCAAGTCTTTTTCTCCAAGTCTTCTTCTCCAAGTCTAAATAATTTTACCATTTTATTTCCTATATTTAATTTATTTTATTGATTATATATTGTTTAGTTGAGATTTTAATATGATTATAATTTTTTTATTGTTTGTATATTTTTTTTTCTATTTTCTCTACTAGGTTAGTTTTTTTTTGCTGAGATTTATTATGTTTTTTTTTTGTTGTGCGGTCGGTGACGTTTCATCTAGTTGGCAATTACATATATTTTTGTATTCTTTAATTCTTGTTTTGGATATCGAATAGGTTAGTTCAACAGGCAACAAAATATATTAAAAAATAAAAAATAAGGACTGCTTCCTCAAAACTACAGGTCCTTTGTGAGTATTACAAATGCAAAGATATTATCTCATCTCATATGAGTTGGTTTTCTTTCTCCTCTGAGTTTGAAATTAATTATAAGAGTATCTTAATTTTATGAAATTATGTATTTAAATTGCATGTTTCTTTTTCTTTTTTGTTATTATCTTATTGAAAGTAAATATACTTTGTTTAATATATATATTTTGGGAGGTAAGGTTCATTATATTCTCATTTTGTTTTATCTTTACTTTTCAGTAAATGAAATTTCTTCGTATTATTAATGTTCGCTAAAAAAAAAATTTAGTTTTGTTTTAGCTCACCCTAACAAAATTTTCTAGGTACGTCCCTGGCTATCACTATGTCATCGAGCAATCATACTTGCACATGACACGATCCAAAGATCAGCTATGCACGACATAGCCTCCTCTAAACGTACTACCTACGCTCGACATTTCAAAATCATTGCCTATCGCACGACGCAATCTTAAGATCATTACCTACGCTTGACATAGCCTCTCATCTTACTACTACGCTCGATGTAATGTCATATAGCGCTCGACATACATCACATACTGCTCGACATACACACGATTCAGGTATCATTTGCCTTGCTTATCTTTTTCTAACTAGATTCACTATCTAACTTGAGCATCAGAGGCTATTTGGGTTGGCATAACCCGATGTCCCAAGTGCACGACCTTATTCTCGTTATTTTGCAGATCGTCGTCCCTTCAATCAATATTAAAGTATGGATAGTGGTGATTAAACAACGTTAAAGTATAGATAGTGGAGATTAAATTTCCCATTAATCAAGCAGATGGAGCATATATGCTCTATCCTTTATCTATATATAAAAGCAAAAGGCATCTAAGGAAAAGGCAAGGTAATCTATCACATTTGTCAAAAGTATGCTTTAAAGCTCATAAAACAGTCAAGAAGGCAATAGTTTAATTAAGCACTGATCATACTCATAGTTATGTCAGGAATATAACAATCTAGATAATCATTTCTCTAACGTTGGAATCAAGATTTTCGAATCATACTTTAAAAAGCAGTTTTATAACGTTATATAAACGCAGTCTCGTGTATAATTAAATTCAAAATCTCCGACCTAAAAAGTTCTTATATATATATATATATATATATATGTGTGTGTGTGTGTGTTGTTTCAATTACTTTTATTGCATTCCATTTCTGTTTAAATTATCAGAAGCTACTTACAGGGCAGAGCATTGTATGTTTCTTACCTTCTAGTATTTCTTTTTCTTAATTATCAATTTGTTTTTAATATCCTTTAAATTTTACTTTAATCATGAAATGTTAGTGATGGTTTCACATATTTTGGAGATTAACTTTTTCATAGATTACGATCCTTCGAGTGCAGCAAGCGAGCAAGCAACAAGAAAGATGGATAAAAGCAATGGTCATGTATCGATTGATTTTCGGAAGCTAGCGGATTCTTTGAGAGGTAAGTTTGAAACCTTGTATCCCTTGTCTGAAAATTGCTGCATTTATCGAGTTCCTCCGAAAATTAGGATGTTAAACGAAAGTCTTTACACTCCGAAGATGGTCTCTATTGGCCCATTCCACCATGGTAGCAAAGAATTGAAAGCTATGGAAGAGCATAAATTGAGATATTTGCAGCACTTTCTGCAACGAACTTACGTAAGTATAGAGGATTTTCTTATGTTTATTAAGGATAAGGAAACAAATTTGCGCAATTGTTATGCGGAAACCATCGAATTTGGAAGCGAAGAATTTGTAGAAATGATTTTATTGGATGGTGTGTTTCTTATTGAGATCTTACTACGATATATCCCCGAATTTAATAGTGTGGACCGTATATTTACAAGACCCGGAATGTTAAAAGATCTAGTGCTTGATATTATGCTCCTAGAAAACCAGCTTCCAGTGTTCATTCTTGAGGACTTGTTTAAGTTAGCAAATCCTGCATTGCCTGGGCGTTATAACGGGTATTCGCTGAGTCAATTTACACGTTTTTTCTTCAACTACATATGGAAAGATATTCTGATAGACGAAACCTTGTTAGAAGCACACTTTTTTGAAGCAAGACATTTTGTCGATTTGCTTAGACTTTTTCTTCAGCCACCGGAACGTGATGACACAGAGAGGCAAGCGGATTCTGAGGCCTTGCCTAGTGTAAAAAAACTACACCAGGCTGGAATCAAGTTCAAGCTGGCATCATCAACCAAGAATTTGCTTGACATAACATATAGTAAGGGGACTCTGGAGATTCCAAAGTTGACAATAGGTAATATGACAGTAAATTTACTGAGAAATCTCCAAATTTTTGAGGCTTTACATTGTGGTACTAACTATATAAATGACTATGCTGTGATACTCAATCGTCTTTTAAGCTCTACAAAAGATGTCGAGTTATTAATTCAAATCGGAATTATTGAGAATCGGATTCTGGATAGTGAAGGGGTGTCAACACTTTTCCGAGAACTAAGCAGAGATGCTAGAGTACAGTATAGTAATTTCTACTATTCTGGTCTCGTTAAGGATCTGCAGGACTATTGCAAATCACCACGTCACATGTTGAAGGCAAACTTGAAGCAGAACTATTTCAACACTCCATGGGCATCAATCTCTGTTATTGCAGCTGTTATTATGCTTGTACTCACTTTCATACAAACTCTTTGTTCTGTCATTGGACTGTAGGTTTCTACTTCTTCAAACTTATATTGGTTTTTGTTTTTGGTATTTTGACAAAAAGACTTCATTATGTACTTATTATTATTCGTTCAATATATGTTTTTATTATTATTTTATTATTATTTTTGTTGTTTATGAATTAATTAATTTGGATACTTTGTGGTTCGAAAATGCCTTTTTTTTCTTTAATAAAAAAATAATTAAAAACATGTTTGTTAACTATAAATTTTTTATAAAGAAAACGAGAAAAACAGAAAACATATCAATATTATTATTGAACAAAAGACGTTTATATTATTTATACTTTTATTTTTATTTTTATCTTTATCCAAGTGACATGTGCAATAAATATGTATGCACTATTTATTAAAATAAATAAATGATTTAAATTTTAAGAAATTAAAGTTATATTGTTATGTTATATATATATATATATAATAGAAAGAAAGAAAGAAGTGTGTAGGCTGTTGGATGATGATAATGAAGAAGAAGAAGTTGGGTTCGGAGAAACAAACTGGTGGTATCGGGTGAAAGTGATGAGAAGTTACTAAATGATAATCTCCTTAGTCCTTAAGCGTACTAAAACATAATTTAATTAAGATAGATTCCTATTTTTCCCTCTCACGTTTCATTTAACAATAGTTTTTTACTCCCTCACGTTTTAAAAATAGATATTTTTCCCTCTGACGTTAACTTTCCATCCAAAAAAGTTACTGTTCCGTTAATAGTAAAGGTAAAAATAAAATGAATAGTTTAAAAAAAACAAAGATTAGATCTCTACCGTCCATCTGAGGTGAGATGGACAGTAAAGATTGTTTATTCTTAAAAAAAAATTATTATAAATTTTTTAATTTAAAAAAAAATTAAAAAACTTAAAGTTTGAATGCTGATGGACGGTGGAGATCTAATCTGGAGATTGGATCTCCACCCAAAATAAAAAAAAATTGCTGGAGATCTAGCCATGGCTGGATCTCCAACGCGACGAACCCAGATGGGTTCGTCGACGAAGACAAACCTATCTGGGTTCGTCAACGAACTGGGTTCGCCATCGACGGCGAACCCAGATCTAGGTTTTAAAAAAAAATTAAAAATGAAGAACCCAGAAGGGTTTGAACGACTGGGTTCTTCGACGAACCCGTTTCTGGGTTCTTCGACGAACCCGTTTCTGGGTTCTTCGTTTTTTTTTTAACCCTAGATCTGGGTTCGCCATCGTCGGCAAACCCAGATCGTTGACAAACCCATATGGGTTCGTCTTCGTCGACGAACCCATCTGGGTTCGTCGCGCTGGAGATCCAGCCATGGCTGGATCTCCAGCAATTTTTTTGTTTGTTTTTTTTTTATTTTTTTATTTTGAGTGGAGATCCAATCCATCCATCAGATTTGATGGACGAGGGAGATTGGATCTCCCCATTCAAACTTTAAGTTTTTTATTTTTTTTTTAAAATTAAAAAATTTATAATAATTTTTTTTTAAGAATAAACAATCTTTACCGTCCATCTCACCTTAGATGGACGGTAGAAATCTAATCTTTATTTTTACCTTTACTATTTTGCCCTTCACTATTAATGGAACAGTAACTTCTTGGATGGAAAATTAACATAAGGGGGAAAAATATTTATTTTTGAAACATGAGGGGATAAACTATTGTTAAATGAAACGTGAGGGGGGAAAATATAAACATCCCTTAATTAATCATGCAAATAAAGTTGTTCGAATCTTCCCTTTCTATATAGTCAATCAAAGTGAGTAGAGTTGTCAAACGGATCAGAGTCTGAAGATACCCAAAATACTCTTATGGGATTAATTAAGGTTAAAGTCCTTAAAACCTTTTTTTCAAAATTCTTTACAAGATTAATAAGTACGATCCGAATATCTACTTTTATAACGGAAAATATCTACTCTCATAATAAAGGGAGAAAACTACTCATACATGCTGGTAAATGTGCATAGTAAAAATAAAACCTTATAAACCTAAATTGAATAGAGATATACTAACCACTTGAGTGGATATATATTAACATTTAAAGTTACCGATTAAAAAAAGAACAAAAAGTAATGATTCAATCTTCCTTAAATAATTAAAAAAAAGGATAAATTGCCAATAATACCTGAGATGTGATCATATTCCAATTAAACCGCGAATTTAGTTTTAACTACACATTAGTACGTTTAACCAATTAGTTAATTATTAGAGTTAATGATAAAAAAGAAATAGTCAGAAGGTAATACTGTTATTTTTACCTTAATTTTTTTAAAGTAATTTAAATGAATATTCACATCTAGATGGATAGTAGAAATTATATTAATAAAAAATTAAAAAATAACAATTAAAAAATAAAAAATTAAAATTTAGATCCCCATCTCATCATGCAACAAAAAAAAAAAAAATCCCGGCTAAGCAGATTTGCTCCAAATATATATATATATATATATATATATATATATATATATTTGTTTTATTATGCTCTAAATAATCTTCAAAAGTATGGAAGCTCCACTGATTTAGGGTGGATCGAGAATTTTTACTGTATGTACTTATTATACATTATAATTATAATAAAACTTCTCATGTACTTTTAAGATAGGAGACTAGGATATCCCCAAATTTATTGTAAAAATCATCTTTGAAAATCCATCAACAAACAGTTTGGTTGGGTTCTAGGGATTGAACAACTTGGGCGCATTGCAATTGTCCAACCGGGTGCCCGTTTTCATTTCCAGCATGGTACCCATAGTTGTAACCAAACCCGGCATGACCCATGAAATCCATTCTCATTCCATTCGATTTCCCGCCACCACCTTTATCCCCTCCACCTCCTTTATCCCCACCATTACCATCACCGCCGCCATTCTTCTCATTGTGACCTCCTCCACCGCTACCGCCACTACCACCCTTATCATCTCCTCCGCCGCCTCCTCCGTTGTCTCCTCCTCCACCGCCTCCGTTGTTGCTCCCGCCGCCGCCGTTGCTACTCCCACTGATGCTGTTGTCGCCTTTGGATTCCTTGTCATCTTCACCGCCTTTCGCCGTTTTTTTGAACAGCCCTCCTGTTAGATTTTGGACCAATCTTCGGAAAGCCATTCGATCCGCCGTAATATAAGTGGTTTTCTTCCTCTTCTTCTTTCTCTCACTGTGGTTGTTCTTGTTATCGCCTCCGTCATTGTTCTTTTCGTTCTAAAGCACAAAAAAAAAAAAAAAAAGAATGAAAAGAAAAATAAAAAAATAAAAAAAATAAAAAATAAACAATAAAGAAAGAAGAATGAACCATCATCATTCGTAGTCTGCGTATACCGAGTTGACTCATGTGCTAATAGAAAGGAAGTGTATGTATGTATAGATATATATAGGCTTCTGGATAATGAAGAAGAAGAAGAAGTCGGGTTCGGCGAAACAAAGTGGGGGTCTTTGGGGAAAGTGATGAGAAGTTACAAGGTGATCATCTGCTTAGTCCTTACGCGTACTAAAACATAATTTAATTAATCACGCAATAAAGTCGTTCGATGAATCTCCGCTTTCCACCTAGCCAATCAAAGTGAGTAGAGGTGTCAAACGGGTTGGAGAGACTAAGCCCCATCGGCGTCCAGTCTTCAAATTGAGGGCCTAGTCCGCGTCCATGTTCTATGAAGGATTATACGTGAAAGGATCATAGGTTCGTAACAACGCCGATTAGACTGGTGGTTGCATCATGCATGCATGGGCGGAGCTCCTCTGGGACTATTCGAGTGAATGAGAAGATCTATTTATATGCACGAATATACATGTAGAGAAGAAAGTGTGAGTTTTTTGATGTGTGTATTTCTAATTAATTCTTTCATAGTGTATTGAATGCAGTTACGTTCCCTAGATATAAAAATCAGTTGATGCCCGACTACTATTCTTCTTACTTTCTTGTGCGTGCTTTATCTTGGAATGTCTTTGCATTACTGCTACCGTTTCCACTGCGTAGAGGGATTGGTGAATTTTCCAACAACTAGTATCAACCTCACATCGAGTCTAGCGTTTGCAAACACAAAAGACAATTCAACGTTCTTGATTTCAACATGAGTCATGGGATCGAAGAGAGAACAATACAGGGTCAAGAAATTTAATAATGAGAATTTTAGTTTCTGGAGGTTGCCGAAGTCAAGTGGCCTTTAACATCAAGAGTCAGGAGATGACAACAACTCTGATCAAAGCCCTACTGAATCTATACGAATAATTGTCTGCAGCAAATAGCGTACATCTTATTAAGAATCTGTTTGCTTTGGAGATGTCAGAGAGTATAACTTTAAGAAACACTTGAACGCCTTCAACAAGACTACAAATAAGTTAAATTTTATCGACATCAAATTCGAAGATGAAATTCGAGCCTTACTAATTCTAAGTCAGATGCTATGAGAATTTTATGATCCAAATCCCTAGTTCAAGTAATTTTTAATTTTTTGGATAACCTCAACACAAAAATGGAGAATTTAGGAATAAAAAAAGGGGTAAAAATTGCACTAATGTAAAGCGATTTTTATCATAATTACATGTATAATATCAATTTTGTATTTATTACATAATAGTGCCATTAACCACATTTATTACTATTAACTTAAAAAACAAATTTAATTACTTAATTATTTTCTTGAAAAAAGTATGGATGGTGAAAATTAAATCTCCCATTATTAATCAAGCAAAGATGAACTAAGCAGATGGAGCATATATGCTCTATTCTTTATCTATATATCTATATATATATATATATATAGAGAGAGAGAGAGATTTATATAAGCACCCCTTACTATAATATAATCAGTATTATTTATTAATTCAATGATTGTTGCTTATTAATATATTAATTATTAAAAAATAATAAAAAGGATAAACAAGCATCATTTAATAATTATTATATTAATATATTAATAAACATCATTTAATAACAACTTTTAAATTGATTCAAGAGCTATTAATAAATAGTGCTATTATATTATAGCCGGAGGATGCTCATATTAACCTCCCTATATATATATATAATCTATTACATTTGTCAAAGTAATCTATTACATTTGTCAAAAGTATGCTTTAAACCTCATAAAACAGTCAAGAAGGCAATAGTTTAATTAAAGCGATGATCTCACACATAGTTATATCAGGAATAACAATTTAGATTCCTTTCTTCAAAAAAAAAAAAAAAGAATAACAATTTAGATAATCACTTCTTCACTTCTCTAACGTTCAAATCAAGATGTCCAAATCAAACTTTATAAGATAGTTTTATTGATGAAGTATTTAAACTATTTAAAGGTCCAAGTCTTTTGAAGGTCAATTTATTTTAAGATTCTAGAAGGCTCAACTCATGGAAGTTTTTAGTGTTAGAAAATTAATTAGTTAGTTGGTAGTTGTGTGTTAAAAATAATTAATGAGTTGGTTGGGAGTTGATAGGAATAATTAATAGGTTATGTGAGAGTTGTTGATTTTCTCTCTCTCCCTCTTTCTATAAATACCTTATTCCTCTTAATTGTGTAATCATTAAGTTGAGAATCAATAAAAATACTTTTCTTTCTTTCTTACTTAATAAGTTGAGAATCAATAAAAATACTTTTCTTTCTTTCTTACCTAAGAAGTTCTTATAGAATTACTTTTATTACATTCCATTTTTGTTTAAATTAACAGAAGCTACTTACAAGAAAGAGCAATGTAAGTTTCTTACCTTCTAGTGTTTCATTTTCATAATTATCATTTTGTTTTTAATATCATTTAAATTTTAACTTTAATCATGAAATGTTTCTTTTTTATTGTGTTAGTGATAGTTTCTATCTTCCTTTCAAATATTTTGGAGATAAACTTTTTCATAGATTACGAACCTTCTAGTGCAGCAAGCGAGCAAACAAGAAAAAAGATGGATAAAAGCAATGGTCATGTATCAATTGATTTTAGGAAGCTAGCGTATTCTTTGAGAGGTAAGTTTAAAACTTTTTATCCCTTTTTCTAAAAATTGCTGTATTTATCGAGTTCCTCCGAAAATTAAGATGTTTACACTCCGAATATGGTCTCTATTGACCCATTCCACCATAGTAGCAAAGAATTGAAAGCTATGGAAGAGTATAAATTAAGATATTTGCAGCAGTTTCTGCAACGAACTTGAGTAAGTATAGATAATTTTCTTATGTTTATTAAGGATAAGGAAACAAATTTGCGTAATTGTTATGCGGAAACCATCAAATTTGGAAGCAAAGAATTTGTAGAAATGATTTTATTGGATGTTGTGTTTCTTATTGAGATCTTACTAGGATATATTGTAACACCCCCCGATTCGAATCGGAAAGCGTTACCGTTTACGGAAAACAAATTTTTAGAACAGAAACTTTAAGTAATGATCCAAATAAATATTTAAAATTATGATCCAAAAAGATTTTTTGAAATTTTCGCCAGAGTTTCCTCTGTTTTTCTGACTTTCTAAAAACCTATTTTCAACAATTTCGTAAACACAATTCATATATGATATTTATAAACATTTAACTTCAAAATCATTAAAATCCATGGGTCCAATTATTACAAATATTTACAAACATACATAAAACTAAATATCCATTACATATATTTACAAAAAAAAAAAAAAACATTTATATCTATGCATGCCGATATAATACATATAAAACATCAAATACGTAGTGGGCTACCAAAAATGCAGAAGTGATGTGACTCTGAACACTATCCCAACATATTCTACTCTTTCTGATCCTTTTTCCCTTCAACAATTCTTTTACCTGCGTGTGAGAAACTCAACACGCTAAGCATAACGCTTAGTGGGTGTACCCAAAAGTAAAATATGCAAATAGTACAATAACTTTTCAAATATGCAAAATAACATTTAATATCAACATATAGGGCCCATGTAAATCGAATATATAAAATAACATTTCGAATATACAAATCCATCGGAAAACTGAAACAAATATCATATCGAAGCAAATATCAATAAATCCATCGGAAATCAAAATAAATATCTTATGAAAACATAATAATACCAAATCAAATAATTTCTCATCTCAAATCATATACAGATCATATCACATTTCTAATTCCATTTCGGTCTCCTGATATACAAAACATATTTTTCGGACTGGATTACGGGCTATACAGAACAGAGTTGGATACCAACAGAGGACCTGCTGCACATCCCATATACATATCAGAATTAGACACCAACGGAGGACCCGCTGCGTATCCCATATACATATCAGAATCGACGTAGTACTACTCAGAAAACCCAATTGACATGTCAATTTCCTATATCCTTATCTATATTTACATATATCAGAGCCAAATCACTTTTCGAAAATCATATAATTCATTCTGAACAGAATCGTCAATTTAAATTCTGAAATCATATCCAAATCAGTGTACACATTTTCGAAATTCGAATCGCATCAATATACATATACAAGCAAATTACAAAATCGTTTTCGAAAATATTTCTGAATCCAGAAATCGCTTCAAATCACATTTAAAATCACATGCAATTATATATCGTAAATCCATAGTAAATCCAAATGCCCCGAATAACTTTTTGAAACAAATCGCAAAACAATATATACGAAATCGCTTTTAATAATATTCTCCGTAATATTACAATAATCAAAACATATCGAAAATCAATTCAGAATATTTTTCGTAAACAATATTACGGATCCAGAATATATTCTAAATATACGTAATCCAAAACATCCCAAAATCAATTTCAAACAATATATCATAATCAATATAGCTTAAATAAACTAAAAACAATATAATATAACGATTCCGAAATATTCTGAAAAATCTGAAAAATACGAAAACAGTATCACCAAACCTGAAATGCTATTCTTTACACAAAACTCTTCTTAACCAACTTCACCTTCCTTCCTTCTTCTTCTTCTTCTAGCTCTTTCTCTCACTAGAATCTCTCTCTTTCTCTCTCTATTTCTCACGTCCTCTCACACTCTCACACTCAAATTCACTTAGTCAAACCATTTTGCATGTAAAATGCTGAGTGTTTGCTAGGTGCAATGCTTTAGTAGCATTTGCTTTTTAGGTGTCATTCCACTACACCGTTGCAATCTTATTTATTTATTTATTTTATTTTTTTTATACTAATTGCAATATACCACCTTGACTAATTGCAATATACTCCCTTAACTAGTCTAAATCATAAAGTAACCACCAATAAAAATTTAATCACATGAATTTAATTAAAAATCTTTTAAATATCAAACTAATCCACCAATTTAAATCACATACTTAACTGTTACATGCTTAATAATAATTAATAATAATACTTTTCATAATTATGAAAAATTAGGGGCGTTACATATATTCCTAAATTTAATAATGTGGACCGTATATTTGCAAGACCCAAAATGTTAAAGGATCTAGTGCTTGATATTGTGCTCCTAGAAAACAAGATACCAAAGTTCATTCTTGAGGACTTGGTTAAGTCAGCAAATCCTGTATTGCCTGAGCGTTATAACGGGTATTCCTTGAGTCGATTTACGCGTTTTTTCTTTAACTACATATGGAAAGATATTCTGATAGACGAAACCTTCTTAGAATCATACTTTTCTGAAGCAAGACATTTTGTCAATTTGCTAAGACTTTTTCTTCAGCCACTGGAACGTGATAACACAGAGAGGCAAGCGGATTCTGAAGCCGCGCCTAGTGTAAAAAAACTACATCAGGCTGGAATCAAGTTCAAGTTGGCATCATCAACCAAGAATTTTCTTGACATAACATATAGTAAGGGGACTCTGGAGATTCCAAAGTTGACAATAGGTAATATGACAGTACATTTACTGATAAATCTCTTGATTTTTGAGGCATTGCATTGTGGTACTAATTATACAAATGACTATGCTGTGGTCCTCAATCGCCTTTTAAGATCTACAAAAGACGTCAAGTTATTAATTTAAATTGGAATTATTGAGAATCGGATTCCGGATAGTGAAAGGGTGTCAACACTTTTCCGAGAACTAAGCAGAGATGCTAGAGTACAGTATAGTAATTTCTACTATTCTGGTCTCGTTAAGGATCTGCAGGATTATTGCAAATCGCCATGTCACATGTGGAAGGCAAACTTGAAGCAGAACTATTTCAACACTGCATGGGCATCAATCTATGGCATTGCAGTTGTTATTATCCTTGCACTCACTTTCATATAAACTCTTTGTTCTATCATTGGACGGTAGGTTTCTACTTCTTCAAACTTATATTGGTTTTTGTTTTTGGTATGTTGACAAAAAGACTTCGTTATGTACTTAATATTATTCGTTCAATATATTTTCTATTATTATTATTATTATTATTGTTATTTTTGTTGTTTATGAAATAATTAATTTGGATACTTTGTGATTGTTATATCGTTTTTAAAATGCATTTTTTTAATTTAAAGAAAATAAAAAACACATTTGTTAACTATATTTTCTCTATAAAAAAGGGAAAATAGAAAACATGTCAGTATTATTATTATTATTTTTTTTAAAGGGTATAATTATAATATCAAGAACTAAGGTAGAAGGGAGATGTACTAACCACTTTACTACAGGTGGATGTGTATGTTAGTATTATTATTGATCAAAAGATCTTTACCTTATTTTATACTTATATTTTTATTTTTATCAGTACGGCAAGTGATACGTGCAATAAAATGTAAGCTCTATTTATTAAAAAAAATAAAATGATTTAAATTTTAAAACATTAAAGTTATATTATATTTATTCTTTTATATTATTAACTAATATACTTTTTTTTTTAAATTGTTAAAATATATCTTATTTTTAATAAAAAAATTTAAGAATATAAATATGTATACTATTAATTAATAAAAATTTATTTAAATTAATTTAACTACACATAATATTATTTCTAATTAGCTGTAGATGCACGAGCCTCCCCTGCGTCGTCCCCTTTGGTGGGAGATTTCTGCGAGCTTCCTCCAACCAATTTCGCCGTGGTCGCTCTCGTACATAGTAAATGTAATAGAACTTCTTCCATTGCACATAAAAAATGTAATAAAACTTCTCTTAAACTTTTATTATAAAAGTTATCATTAACAACGATAACATGTCTGTTAGTGATATAGCTCACTCTGCTACATCAGCTACCTTGACTGTGACTAAGCTTCGCTCAAGTGACAGTCTCAGTAACGCAAAACATCAAACACATGGTGACAGATCAACTCAAACAGTTTGTCAAACAGCTGGTGGGTGTTTGTCTACAGCTAGTCCTCCTAAACTTACAAGTGATGACAAACACAGCAAGAAGAAAGAACAAGTTAATCATCATGATCACCATCGCAGGAATCATGATGATCATGGTTAAGCAGTTATGATTCTGTTCATTTTGGTGGGAAAAGTTGTTAGGGCTTAACAACTTTTCCCGCCTCTTTTGTAATCTGTTAGAGTAGATCAACTGTATATATATATATATATATATATATATATATATATATATATGTGTAAATTACAGATCTGTTGTAATTTTGAGCAAATACAAAATAAATCAAAAACAGAGAAGATTTTCTCTAACCGTTGGTTTACAAAGAAAATATTCTCTTTACATATTCTTTCTTCTTTCCTCTGTCTGGATTTCTTCTCCGATCTGCTCGTCTTCTTCTTCCTTGAGAAAAGCTTGATCTAGAGAGTCCATGAGAGACCTGCAAGAAAGAAAGAGAAGTAGATTAGAAAGATAGAGAGAGAGTTTGAAAACGTGAAATGAAAAGGAGAGAGAGTTAGTAGTTTTTGACCAAAACAGTGAAAGATATTTTTGAAGAGTAAAACGGTGTAGTTTTATTAATGTCCAATAAAGTTCAGTAAGAAAGGCACATATTAAGTCCGGTAAAAATCTAGATTTGAGCTGTTATGTAAAAATACAAGCAGGATAACATGTCATATATTTTATCACGATGTTACAACTTTATCGACGAGTTTGTGGGTGGATCGACAATTTTTGCTATGGCTAGTGGGGTTCGGTACTTCTCGTGAATGATCAACTTGAGCACGCCACCCGCTCACAATTCCAGCGTGGTGGTAGATGTAGTTGGAAGCACGCCACTCCCCATAACCCATACTCATTTTCGTCGACCGCCGGCATGTTTTGTCAATCCCAACAACACCGTAACGGCCGCCATTATTCTTATTGTGACTTCTTCCGCCGCTACCGCTAGCGCCACCACCGCCGTTGTTACCTCCACCGCGGCCGCCGAAACCGCCCCAGCCGTGGTTGTCGTTGTCGCTGTCACTGCCGCTGCTCTCGCTACTGCTGTCGCTGTCGCCATCTTTGGATTCCTTGTCATCGTTACCGCCTGTTATCCTTTTCAAAAATCCTCTCCTTTTCAAAAATTCTCGTAACTCCGGTCGATCCGCCCAAAATTTCCTCATCTTAATCTTGTTGTCGCCTCCATCGTTGTTCTTCTTGTTCTAAAACCCACAAACAAACAAAAAACATGACTGAAAAGATAAATAAAAAATAAAAAAAATAAAAAAATAAAGAAAGAAAAAAGAACCATGATCATTAGGAGACCGAATTGACTCGTGTGGTAATAGAAAGAAAGTGTATAGGCTGTTGGATGATGATGATGATGAAGAAGTTGGGTTCGGAGAAACAAAGTGGTTGTCTATGGTGAAAGTGATGAGAACTGAGAAGTAATAAAGAAATCATCTACTTAGTCCTTACGCGTACTAAAACATATTTTAATTAGTCATGCAAATAAAGTTGTTCAAAGATTCTTCACTTTCTACGAGTAAGGTGTCAAATGGATCGGATTTCGGAACAATCCGAACCCCATTTACGTCTAGTTCTCAAATTGAAGGCTTTGTTCGTGTTCAAGCTCTATGGCATACCAAACCGCACTATTAAGGTTCGTGAGTTCTCATAGCTAAATTTAAGGATAAAGTAGAGCTTAAAAATAAATAAAAATAATTAATAATATTACAAAAAATAAGTTAAAAATTATAAACAGGACCGGCTGTGGCTGGTTCCTACCCAAGCAAGTGTACATTGAATCAATGTTACATGATTGTTTGTTTTCTCATTTTAACTCTCATGAGTTGTATTACTTTTGACCCGAAGTTGACGCGACTTCTTATATCAAAATTTCCTATACCAAAAGCTATATTAATAGTTTCTTCAAATTTGTAAATGAGTACATTTTTTATATGCTATGGTCCATTTTGTGGAATATCATCACCTTATTAAGTTATTAGTGTTAAAAAAAAGACATTTTGAATGGGGTTTTTAAGGTTCAAATTCAAGTATGACTGATATTGTCACGACCCGGGCCCTAGGCCGTGGCAGAGTTGTAAATAAAATCAATAGTTTCCAACTTGACTTTATTAAAATTTCATAAAAACCACAACAAATTTCTTTGGATACTCCGGAGTATCAAACAAAGTGAAAATCTGTTTACAAACAAAATATTTCCAAATTTCAAAAGTCAACACCAAATAACCCCACAGATATGTGATCACCCATTAGAATTCATGGATTCAATTTCCAAGATAATAATCATACTGAAACATGCATAACTCCTGAAGTCTTAATCATCCACAACTATAAGATTTGCACATCAACAAACCTAACTCACAAACTGAGTTATCCAAACATTTGTTATAAGTCCATAACAAATACAAATTCTTTAATCACTACAAATCTCAAATAACATAAATTTAATAACTAATATCAGAAATCTAATCCTTAGATCTCACAAGCCTTCACCCACATCAACTAACGATCTTCTAATCCGCGTGGGCGCTCCCTGAGGGAAAAAGAAAATAAAAAGGGGTGAGCTAAAAGCTCAGTAGGGTATAATCCCCGATAATGTATGTGGAAAACATCATTTTTATAAAGTCATGGGATAATCCTGCATGGTTAAATATTTTCACAAAATTTTAAATAAACAGTAACACTTTCCTTCAGAAAGTAATATCCACACGTCCACTAGTCATACCCGGTGGCCTATCATTTAAAAATATTTTGCTCACCGTGACCCTGGTACTACCCTCATATACAAGGTGTACGTACCAGAAAATACCCTGCGCAGTCCCCGACATAAAGTCGTATAATAATATATAATATAATGACTAGGACGGTTACCCTTTCAAAATCATCAAACCATTTAAGTAAATCTGCCATGCATCCCATATGTAAACTCATCATTTTTAATAAAATTTCGGCAGCATAACGGCTGCTTTTATCAAAATCCCAAAATACAAAACCTGCATAAAAATCATATTTTCCACACAATACATTCCAATTTATTCCTCAAATCAATTCCACAATTCAAATAAACATTTCCTCAAATTTCCACAATCAATTTATCTCCAAACCATTTAGGGAAAATATTCTAAAAATTTAAGTTTGAAACCCCTACCTCGTGTAAGCTACCCGCAACTCGCTGCGGCCTCGCTTTCAATCTCAATTATCCCAATCGGTAAAATCTACACGAGAATATAATTATTTAATTTATATACGGCGGCCATATAATCCAATTTACCTCAAAATAATATCCTACACTTAAAACGAATACGTAAACGGATTCGAAATCAAATTCTAAGTTCGGGAGGTCGAAAACTTACCCCCGCCGTGCGTGGCGGCCGGCGGCGACTTTCTGGAAATTTTCCGGCGACCTCCAAAAATGGTCGGGTTTTGTTCGCCTCGTCTCCCTCGTCAATGTTTATAACTGTCGCCGGAGAGGGAAATGGCTAGATTCGCCGGAATCGGAGGTTTTCCGAATTGGAAAATCCCTAACTTTCTCCACCAAATCGGAGACTCAAACGGCCATGAAAATCTCCAAAGTTGGTACCAAAAGATTCTTTGTCGCAAGAGCTTTCTATTGGTACCAAGAACGAACAAAATGGAGGTCGGATGTGGCCGGAATTAATGGTCAAAGGTTGAGGAAAACTGAAGAGAAAATGGGCAACAATGGTGGTCGCGTGTGAGAGGTTGAAGATGAAGTGCTATATATAGGACTGGAAAAGTTTCATTTTGTCCCTCAACTTTTCGAAATTACAATTTTAATTGCCAACTTTCAAATATATCTTTTACGTCCTCACACATTCATCAAAAATTTTCAAAAGATTTCAAATACACCCTTCATAATAATTTAAAATAAAATAATAAAAATGAGATTTTACATTCTACCCTCCTTAAAAGAATTTCGTCCCGAAATTCAAAGTACAACCTCAAGCTGAATCTCAAACAAGTGAGGGTATTTATAATACATTTCAGATTCTAACTCCCAAGTAGCCTCATCTCCCGTATGATTTTGCCATAGCACTTTAACCATACGGATTTCTCGATTTCGCAGCACTTTGATCTCTCTTGCCAGGATCCGCAAGGGTTGTTCCTCATATGTCACATCTTCTCTCAGAGGAATCTCCGAGTGGGGAACAATGTGAGATGGGTCTGCGGTGTACTTTCTCAACATGGACACGTGGAAGACATTATGAACATGTCCCAACTGAGCTGGCAAATTTAAGCGATAAGCAACCTGCCCAACTCTCTCGATAATCTCAAATGGCCCGATGTATCTAGGAGCTAACTTGCCTTTAACTCCAAATCGAGTCACACCTCGCATAGGTGTCACTTTCAAGAAAACATAGTCACCAATCTCATATTCCACCTCACGACGGTGAAGATCAGCATAACTCTTTTGGCGACTCTGGACCACTTTAAGCCTTTCTTGAATAATCCTAACTTTGCTCGTAGTCTCTTCAATAATCTCTGGCCCAATAGTAATCCGCTCGTCTAGCTCAGCCCAACACGAAGGTGACCTACAAGGCCTTCCATAAAGAGCCTCATACGGGGCCATACCGATACTAGCCTGATAGCTATTGTTATAAGCAAATTCCACCAAAGATAGGTGCTCGCCCCAATTCCCTCCAAAGTCCAATATACAAGAACGGAGCATATCCTCCAATATCTGAATAGTCCTCTCAGACTGTCCATCAGTTTGAGGATGATGGGCGGTACTAAGGTTCAATTCAGTCCCCAAGGCAGTCTGTAAGGCTCTCCAAAATCTAGAAGTGAAACGTGGGTCTCTATCTGAAATAATGCTGGAGGGTACACCATGTAACCGAACAATATTCTCCACATAGAGCCTGACTAACTTATTAAGCTTGTAGTCCTTCCTTATAGGTATGAAGTGAGCTGTTTTTGTTAGCCGGTCCACAATAACCCATATTGCATCATATCTCTGTGGAGTCAACGGTAATCCTGTCACGAAGTCCATGGAAATCTTATCCCATTTCCATTCAGGAATTGGTAATGGTTGGAGTAACCCTGACGGTCGTTGATGTTCAGCTTTCACCTGTTGGCATACCATACACTTAGCAACAAATTCAGCTACCTCTCGTTTCATTCCGATCCACCAGTATTGCCTTTTGAGATCATGATACATCTTTGTGCTACCTGGATGTACCACAAACTTGGACTTATGGGCCTCAGCCAACACATCTCTTCTAAGTTCTGGATCGTTGGCAACTACCACTTTTCCTTTATAATAAATAAATCCATCTGCCTTAATTTCCCAACCCTCCAGATGCTCACCATTTATCAAACGATTCCACAGAGTTCTCAATTCTTCATCCTGCCATTGACTCTGCTTAACACGTTGCAGGACACTAGGTGTAGCCACCACATTGTAAACACGAGTTGTTACTTCGTCTTCTTGTAAACACAGATCATAATCTCCAATGACCATAGTTCTCTTCCAATCCTCCAATGCCAAATTGGCCAAAATTCCGTGAGATTTTCTACTCAAGGCATCTGCAACCACATTTGCCTTGCCAGGATGATACTGAAGGTTAAAATCATAATCCTCCATGTACTCAATCCATCTCCTTTGCCTCAAATTTAGATCCCGCTGTGTAAAAAGATATTTCAGACTTTTATGATCTGAATAGATGTCAAACTTTACTCCATAAAGGTAACACCTCCAAATTTTTAATGCAAAAATCACAGCAGCAAGCTCCAAATCATGGGTAGGGTAATTCTTCTCATGCGGTTTCAATTGACGGGAGGCGTAAGCCACTACCTTTCCGCCTTGCATCAGAACACCACCTAAACCAGTACCTGAGGCATCCGTGTATACTACGTAGGGTTCACTGCTATCCGGTACTGTAAGGACAGGTGCTGTGGTTAATCTTTGCTTCAATGTCATAAATGAGGCTTCACAATCTTCATTCCAAACAAACTTTACATTCTTCCTCGTCAATTGGGTCAATGGCATAGCAATCCTTGAAAAGTTCTCAACGAAACGACGATAATAACCAGCTAGGCCAAGAAAACTACGAACTTCTGTGACGTTTGTTGGTCTCTCCCATTGAAGGACAGCTTCCACCTTTGCAGGATCCACCGATATTCCTTCTTGGGAAATCATATGACCCAAGAACCTAACTTCAGTCAACCAGAAATCACATTTGTCTTTCTTAGCATAGAGTTGATTCATTCGAAGTGTCTGCAAGACTATATTCAAATGCTCTACATGCTCTTCACAAGTTCTGGAATAAACCAAAATATCATCGATAAACACCACAACAAATTTATCCAGGTAAGGCCTGAAAATTCGATTCATGATGTCCATAAAAGCTGCAGGAGCATTAGTTAACCCAAACGGCATAACAAGGAACTCAAAATGACCATAACGGGTCCGAAAGGCTGTTTTAGGAATATCCTCTGCCCGAACCTTCAATTGGTGATAACCGGATCTCAAATCAATCTTCGAGAAGAATTTTGATCCTCCGAGTTGATCAAACAACTCATCTATCCTGGGCAAGGGATACTTATTCTTTACTGTCACTTGGTTCAACTTTCGGTAGTCTACACAAAGTCTCAAAGAACCGTCAGCTTTCTTTGCAAACAAAACAGGAGCTCCCCATGGAGAGGTACTCTCCCGAATAAATCCCTTTTCTAGGAGCTCTCCTAATTGTTTTCGTAATTCCACTAGTTCTGCTGGGGCCATACGATATGGAGTTATGGAAATTGGTTGAGCCCCGGGAACTAGATTAATACAGAACTCAATCTCTCTACTTGGTGGCAATCCTGGTAACTCTTCAGGAAATACATCTGGATACTCATCAACCACGTATACCTGGGAATACTGGTTTACCTTACTTGTCTCCCCGTGAATGGCAAATACATTACCATAGGTTTCCAGTCTTTTCTTTCCACCAAATAAGGTCTTCAAAATTGGACTTAGCTGTTTCATACCCTGAGTCGCTTGGTAAACAACCTTGTCATTCTTTGTGTAAAGTATCACCCTTTTGTTGTAACAATCGATTTGTGCTCGGTATTTAGTTAACCAATCCATACCGAAAATCACATCAAATTGTCCCATGGGCATCACAATCAAATCATCAGAAAATCGCCTGTCATCAATTCTAATGCTCACTGATTTACAACATAGTGTTAAATCATGAGCTTTTCCCAATGGGGTTTCCAAACTCAATGGCATGCTAAGATTCTCAAAACCCAACCCCAAAGTATTTGCAAACAACAAAGAAATGAAAGAATGTGATGCACCAGTGTCGAACAAAGCATGAGCCCAAGAACGAGAAATTAGAACCATACCATCAATCACCCCTCTGCCTGAGTGGTCACACTCCTCCTCAACTGTGGCAGCATAAGCCTGTCCGGTGCCCCTTCCTTTTCCTCTTCCCTTTCCTGAACGGCCTCCACTAGCATTAGAACCCATGTTGTAGCTTGAAGTGCCACGGCTCCCAGATGCTTGTGGAACCTGAAAATTTTGAGGAACATTCTGGCCAAATCCCAAAGTAAGTGCACGGTATTGCGGAACATACTGGCGCTGTGGGTCAGGAGAAGCAAATGCTGAAGATGATGCATGGGATGGATGGTACATAGGTTGGCCTTGGAAAGAAGCCGAATCTGAATGGCTCCCTGAGGCTCCTCCACGAGATGATTGGAATCTTCGCGGATATGGACAAGCCTTCTTTAGATGACCCTGCTGTCCGCAATTATAACAGTTGCCATAGGGTGAACTCCGTCCCGAAGACCCGCTACTTGTACCACTCCCACTAGTAGCATAATTAGGGCCACGCCACCCTTCTTGATTTTTCTTGGTCATTTTCCTGTCTCTGCTGCCAGAAGGTTGATTCCTGGGAGGCTGGATATCCCTGAAGTTGGTTTCAGCTAGTATGGCGGCAGCCAAACAATCGGTTAGCTTTCTAAACTCTTGGGTATAGATCCTGTTCCGTATCGTCGGTCTGAGACGCATTAGGAACTTTGACAATAACAGTGACTCGTCGGCTCTTCCAGCATACTGGGATAACTCCATGAACCTGGTATAGTATTCATTTACAGTCATCCCCGCTTGCTCAATATTCTCAAACATATCTGCCAACATCCTTCTATGGCCAGCATTAAAATAATTATCCCGGAATAACCCCTCAAAGACTTCCCAGTCAACACCAGTCATGTCTCGTTGAATTGACAAATTTTCCCACCATATCACAGCATCACCGGTCAACCTGTAAACAGCAAAATCCACCCAGAACTCACTAGGAGTATCAACTTGAGAAAAGGCCCTCCTGATGGCCTTCAACCATCTATCTGCAGCAATAGGATCTTGCCTGCCATCAAACTGAGCATCAAATATCCGACAGAAATCCCGGAGTCTTTCATTCTTGTCCTTCACATGGACAGTTTGTGTGGCAGACATCCTCATAACTGCTTCCAAGAGATTTACCACTTGCTCATTAATAGGTTGCGGTGGTGGTGGAGGTGGTGTATCAGTCCTAGACTCTTGCCCTCGAGTTCTCCTTCTCGGAGGCATCTTTCAAGCCTATAATTTAAACATCAAATCATCAGCAATCTGTGATGCATGTTCAGTGAAATACCATCCATTCATACTAGTAGGTGTCACATTCCGAGGTTTGAAAACCAAAAGCTCTGATACCATTTTTCTGTCACGACCCGGGCCCTAGGCCGTGGCAGAGTTGTAAATAAAATCAATAGTTTCCAACTTGACTTTATTAAAATTTCATAAAAACCACAACAAATTTCTTTGGATACTCCGGAGTATCAAACAAAGTGAAAATCTGTTTACAAACAAAATATTTTCAAATTTCAAAAGTCAACACCAAATAACCCCACAGATATGTGATCACCCATTAGAATTCATGGATTCAATTTCCAAGATAATAATCATACTGAAACATGCATAACTCCTGAAGTCTTAATCATCCACAACTATAAGATTTGCACATCAACAAACCTAACTCACAAACTGAGTTATCCAAACATTTGTTATAAGTCCATAACAAATACAAATTCTTTAATCACTACAAATCTCAAATAACATAAATTTAATAACTAATATCAGAAATCTAATCCTTAGATCTCACAAGCCTTCACCCACATCAACTAACGATCTTCTAATCCGCGTGGGCGCTCCCTGGGGGAAAAAGAAAATAAAAAGGGGTGAGCTAAAAGCTCAGTAGGGTATAATCCCCGATAATGTATGTGGAAAACATCATTTTTATAAAGTCATGGGATAATCCTGCATGGTTAAATATTTTCACAAAATTTTAAATAAACAGTAACACTTTCCTTCAGAAAGTAATATCCACACGTCCACTAGTCATACCCGGTGGCCTATCATTTAAAAATATTTTGCTCACCGTGACCCTGGTACTACCCTCATATACAAGGTGTACGTACCAGAAAATACCCTGCGCAGTCCCCGACATAAAGTCGTATAATAATATATAATATAATGACTAGGACGGTTACCCTTTCAAAATCATCAAACCATTTAAGTAAATCTGCCATGCATCCCATATGTAAACTCATCATTTTTAATAAAATTTCGGCAGCATAACGGCTGCTTTTATCAAAATCCCAAAATACAAAACCTGCATAAAAATCATATTTTCCACACAATACATTCCAATTTATTCCTCAAATCAATTCCACAATTCAAATAAACATTTCCTCAAATTTCCACAATCAATTTATCTCCAAACCATTTAGGGAAAATATTCTAAAAATTTAAGTTTGAAACCCCTACCTCGTGTAAGCTACCCGCAACTCGCTGCGGCCTCGCTTTCAATCTCAATTATCCCAATCGGTAAAATCTACACGAGAATATAATTATTTAATTTATATACGGCGGCCATATAATCCAATTTACCTCAAAATAATATCCTACACTTAAAACGAATACGTAAACGGATTCGAAATCAAATTCTAAGTTCGGGAGGTCGAAAACTTACCCCCGCCGTGCGTGGCGGCCGGCGGCGACTTTCTGGAAATTTTCCGGCGACCTCCAAAAATGGTCGGGTTTTGTTCGCCTCGTCTCCCTCGTCAATGTTTATAACTGTCGCCGGAGAGGGAAATGGCTAGATTCGCCGGAATCGGAGGTTTTCCGAATTGGAAAATCCCTAACTTTCTCCACCAAATCGGAGACTCAAACGGCCATGAAAATCTCCAAAGTTGGTACCAAAAGATTCTTTGTCGCAAGAGCTTTCTATTGGTACCAAGAACGAACAAAATGGAGGTCGGATGTGGCCGGAATTAATGGTCAAAGGTTGAGGAAAACTGAAGAGAAAATGGGCAACAATGGTGGTCGCGTGTGAGAGGTTGAAGATGAAGTGCTATATATAGGACTGGAAAAGTTTCATTTTGTCCCTCAACTTTTCGAAATTACAATTTTAATTGCCAACTTTCAAATATATCTTTTACGTCCTCACACATTCATCAAAAATTTTCAAAAGATTTCAAATACACCCTTCATAATAATTTAAAATAAAATAATAAAAATGAGATTTTACAGATATCATAAAAATGATGGGTCAAAGTGGATTCATATTCTTCTCGGTATGGAGATCAATATGGTATATTTATATGATCAAAATGATTTTCGATGAATGAGAAATTATTGCTCAAAATACATCCAATGAATTGGAAAAATTATTGTAAAAATAGACTAATCCCGCGTGAGAAGAAAAGCAAAAGTATATAAGCTTATATATATTTGATTAATGTATAATTGTTAAGTGAGTGTTGCAAAGAGGCTCTCCAGGGAACTTCTACTCATGATCTTCTTTTCACCAAAGCTCCTACTAGTTCTTTTTCCTTGACTACCTTTTTTTTATGCAGATTGGATCTCCAACTCTGATGATTGCAAGGCAGATTATAGAAGCCTGCCTTTTGCAGTTGCTGAAGTAACCTGGTTACAATCTCTTCTACAAGAACTGCAGGTTCCATATGTTAAGACTCCGACACTGTGGTGTAACAATTTCAGTTCTATTGTAATGTCCAACAATTCAGTGCTTCATGCAAGAACAATTGAATGGACTTATACTTTGTGAGAGAGAAGATTCTACAGAAGGCAATTCAACTCATTCATGATTCATTCACCCTCTTTGGATCAAGTGGCAGACATATTCACTAAGGCTCTGCCAAATGCAAGGTTTCTGTCAGTTAGATACAAACTCACAGCCAAAGTACTTCCTGTGAGTTTGAGGGAAGATGTTGATGTAATCAAGTGACTGTGATTCACTTACTCTTGATTTTATCATACAACTTGAGCACCACAATATCAACTCCATCAATAGATAGTAATGACAGCTGTGTAATTCATGTGCTATATAGACCGAGGAGAGTCATGAATATAGTGTGATCTTTTCTTACAAATTTAGAAATATTATATTCTCTCAAGTCAGTTTTTAATCTAGAATTTTCTTACTTTCTAGTTGATTTTCCTGAGAAAATCATAAGTCAGCCACAATATTAGAATCCATGAATCCATGTGTAACATCCATTCACTTTGAATTTATATATAGCATCAGATTATTTTGGAAAACAACCAAAAAAAATAAAAAAATACCGAAATTTTCTATAAATTTCTTTCTTCAGTCTATTGTGTTTTTCATCTAAAATATTCAAAGTAATAGAGATTCTATCTGAGTTTAGTTCGCCGAAATAACTGATAACTGATAAATCAATTGCCATAGATTCATGTGTAACAGCTCCTTCTGATGGGGATAATTCCTTATGTTTTAACATAGCTTTACATTTCATAGGCAACCCGAACTATTTTACAGGATCGTTTTAGCAATGTCTGAGTTCGACTCCCAGTGGATATAAACTCTATGTTGGTGGAGTACACATTTGACTAGGTCTTTATTGACCTCTCGGACCTATGCCATGTGCATGGGATCACCTCGTGAATTAAACCAAAAACAGAAACATAAATTAACCATCAAGAAAAAATTAAAGAACATCTTGAAATTTTCAAAATCATGATTTTTTCAACTCTCTCAGCTTTCTCCCTAGAAAGTTGAATGTAGTGGTAGAAAGAGGTATTACAGCCGAATTTTATTTCTTGTAGATGCAGATTATTTCTCCTTAGTTCCTTTTCTTTCTTACTTTCTTTTTCCTTTTCTTTCTTATTCCTTTTATTCATGGCTACTGATGATATCATCCGACTAAGTGACGGGCTCACCATATCGACTGATGAATAGAATGCAATCAACATTACAGGTGAGGATAAATCGGAAGGAGATCGTAAGATAGCTTTGTGCTTGCAGGGAAGCTATTGTCGAATAAACAAGCTAATAGGAAGGCTTTTAAGTTGATTATGCCCAAAATATGGTGGACGAACCAAGAAGTTGATGTGGAGAGTATAGGTTACAACATCTTTGTTTTCCAATTTAAGAATGCTATGGATAAAAAATGTGTTCTTGAAGGTGGACCATTGAGTTTCGACAATGCGTTTTTCGTACTTAAGATCGCAACTGGTTTTGATGATTTCTCGGAGATAGAGTTTTGATGGACCCCCTTTTGGATCCAAATTTATAATATTTTCCTGATATATATGACAAAACATATTGGGATCCAATTGGATCAACACATTGGGATGGTTAAAGAGATCAACATTGGCTCTTCCGGGGATTGTTTTGGCAAGTTTATTCGAATACGTGTCTCTGTTGACATCCAAAAGCCTTCATGGCCTAACCGGCGGAACCGGTCTCCTCCAAGACAAAACCTCTCACCTTCACGACACGACCAAACTAGGAAGCCATCTGATCAGCACCATGCTGGAATGGCGAAAGCCCATAAAAATGCCTTTAATCTAAGTATCCAGCATGAGGGAATGGAGGGTGAAATCAACAGCAAAGCTTCTGGTGGAAATGGTGTAGCTTCTGGTATGGTTTCTAACGAAGGGAAAATGAATTGGGCGAAGGACAATGGAACAGCTACTGCTGCTAATCTTCCAAACACCCAGCAAGAGAATGGGGGGTGAAATCAGCAGCCAAGCCTCGAATGGATATGGTGCAATTTCTGGTATGGTTTTTAATGCAACAAAAATGACCTCAATGAAGGTCCACGAAGCCGCTGCTACAGCAAGTTTCCAGCAGATGACAGTGGCCGGTGAAATATTCAGTTAAGCTTCAGGCAAACTGGAACAGTGTTCTGGCGCGGCCCCTGCTGCATTTAAATAAAATTTGGCGTTCGACCATGGCGCTGTTACACAGTATACCCAACAGAAACTAACGGGTGGTAGAGTCAATTTAATGGCTATTAGTGCCGCGCTAGATGTAGAATTTTCAAACCCAACATGCGACATCACCGGGATAGCTTCATTTATAAGAGATTTGGGGAGTGATTCGCAGGATTTGATCGTTGATACATTTAGTGAAGATGTAGCTGTCAATAACTCAGTGGAATCTAAGTTGACTCCACCACGCGCTAGTTTCTGTCGGGTATACTGTGTAGCAGCTTGTGGTTGAACGTCGAATTTCGTTTAAACGTACTAGGGGTTGTGCCAGAACACTGTCCCAGTTTGCGCGAAGCCGGGCTGAATATTTCACCGGCCACTGTCCCCTACTAGAAACTTAGTGCAGCAGCAGCTTCGTGGACCTTTGCCGAGGTCATTTTTGTTACGTTAAAAACCATACCAGAAATTGCACCATATCCATTCGAGGCTTGACTGCTAATTTCACCCCTCATTCCTCCTACTGTGTGTTTGGAAGATTAGCAACAGCAGCTGCTCCATGGTCCATTTGCCGAGCTCATTTTCCTTTTTTAGAAACCATATCAGAAGCTGCACCATTTCCACCGAAGCTTTGCTATTGATTTCACCCTTTATTCCCTCCTACTGGATACCTGGAATAAAGGTATTTTTGTGGGCGTTCACCATCTCAGCATGGTATTGATCAGATAACTTCCTAGCTTAGTCATGTCGTGGAGGTGAGAGGTTTTGTCTTGGAGGAGTTGATTACACTGATTAGGCCATGAAAGCTGGTTCTTGCTCTGGCTCGTAGCTCTCATCCAAGTACCATAGAGTAATGTACTAACATCA
Organism: Xanthoceras sorbifolium; assembly: GCA_003430845.1. Classification (NCBI taxonomy): domain Eukaryota; kingdom Viridiplantae; phylum Streptophyta; class Magnoliopsida; order Sapindales; family Sapindaceae; genus Xanthoceras; species Xanthoceras sorbifolium. The sequence continues at coordinate 2,943,561 of CM010615.1, forward strand.
TCGTTAAAATTGCTGTTCTCAAGAAAGTACCGTTGAAGGCAGTTGTCCAGTCTATCCCTACATATTTTATGTCGCTATTTAAGCTCTTATTCTGTCTGATCTTTGAAATTCATCAGATGTGTGCTAAGTTATGGTGGGACTCTGGAGAGGGGAACATGAAGCATCACTACGGTAAATGGGATCTATTGTGTCGCAATAAAGCGGAGGGAGGACTGGGTTTTCGTAACCTTTCAGTATTCAACCGTGCGTTATTAGCCAAGCAGTACTGGAGACTTGTTTCTAACCCTTCCTCGCAGGCAGCTAGGGTCCTCAAAAATAAATATTTTACAGAGTGTGAAATTTCTTTTAGCCCGCTCCGAAGGAGTGTCTTTTTTTTATGGAAACTTTTCTATTGGGGAAAAGGTATCCTGGTCACATGTGTTAGAAGGCGTGTTGGTAATGGATAATCGATGCGGATTTATAAGGACAAGTAGTTATCTTGGCTTTCCACTTTTAGGCCTTTCTCTCCTCCAGCCTTAGGGGTAGACGTTATAGTTGATACTCTTGAATTACCTTCTGGGGGATGAAATGAGGGGCTGATTCGATTAAACTTTCTTAGAAAAGATGTTGACTCCATTCTTAGCATCCGACCTTCGTCAGCTCGGGTTGAAGACTCGATCCTTTGGCATTATGAGAAACTTGGTCACTACTCTGTTAAAAATGGTTATCGTGTAGGGTGCTCGATAGGGGATGCTGCTAGCCCCTCAGGTCTGAACCCGAAAGAGTCTTGGTGGAAATTTTTATGACGCCTCAAAATCCCTTCAAAGATTAAGATTTTCCTCTTGAGAACTTGCCATCACTAGATTCCAACTTTGATGAGTCTAGCTAAGAGGGGAATTCCTAGGTGGTAGGCATGTGCCCTGTTTGCCACTGTCGTCCTGAATCAATTTATCATGCTCTGTGGGGCTGCTCCGCCCTTAAACTCATCCACCGATCTATAGCGTTCCTTGAAGGATTCACTAATTTTGAACCTATGCATTTTCTGGATTTTATGTTGGCTTGCAAGTCTCGACTAAAATAGGTTGAGATGGAATCTCTTTGTGTTATTTTGTGACGGATTTGGCACAACAGAAATACACACTTTCTTCCTCGGCTCCCTCTCAACCAAATTGTGGACTGGTCCTTTAATTGTTTTTTGCAGGCTGCCAACGCCTCTGTGATTCCTAACCCAGTGCATATTACCCCTAAATGGTCTGCTCCTTGTAGAAACCTGATTAAAATCAATACTGATGCGGGGATGGACTTCAATAAGAGCTTGGTAGGCTTGGGATTCATATTCTGAGATCATTCCGGTTCCGTTATGGCTGCGAGTGTGCAGAGGTTGGTTTCTGGTTACCCAGTGATAATTGTTGAGGCTCTTGCTATGTTGAAGGGGCTGCAGTTTGCTTTGCATTTAGAATTATTTCCAGCTATCTTAGAGACTGATTATCTTGCTGTAGTTTTTGCTATTAACAATTCCACTGTCTTATCTTTCTAAAGTGGGGCTAGTCGTTGCTGATATTGTGAATTTGTTAGGCCGTTGTCCTGGGTCAAAGGTTATTCACATCCCTCACTCAGCTAACTTGGTTGCCCATATTTTGGCTAAATTTGCTTTTAGTTTGGATAGAAATTATTTTTATTTGAATGCTTTTCCTGCTTGTATCGGTCTAGCGCTTGCTTTTGATAAGCAGCCTTCTAATTAGTCCTGTTGTGTACTTCGGTTCTTGTATAAAATAAAATAAAATAATAATAATAAAAAAACCACAAGAAAGAATTAGGTTGTTGGTGTGAAGGATTTGAATTTGACCGACTTCCTAGCACTATCAAACACAAAAAAGACAATTTAAAATCCTATAGTCCATATAAAGGAAGAAAAAATTATAAAAAATATAGAAGATCCAATAGATTTGTTAGATCAGATGAAAACCATAGAAGACATAAAAGTCACAAAGACATAACAAGAAAATTTCATAAAAAGAAAGACTTGTAGCTAGACAATAATTATCAAAGATTTATTTAAATAACATGGACTAAATAGATATTGAAAATATATTTGATCAAAGATTATGGTTTACATCGTCTCTGGTAAACCATAATCTGTTGCTTTTGTCTGAGTCCGGATCTTTGTCGAGAGATTCTTGATAATTGCTTTGGCCTACCACTCTGCTTGGTAGTAGTTCTTGTCTGTGCGATTGCTTTGTCATCAATTATCGTGTCGTTTTGGCATCATATGATCACAGTTTCTGCATGAAGCTAGATGGCATCCAAAGACTGCATTTTCGCTGGTATTTGGTCTGTGTCTTCTTCACTGAGATGGTCCTCAAGATCTCCAGATATTGTTTTATCATTTATGTTCACTGTTTCCATGCTCAAGTTGTAGAATTTGTTTTTCTAATGGTCCCATAATATTTTTAAGTTCTTTAATTTCTACTTTGACTTCATTCATTTCTTCTTGTAATTCAAGGATTGCCACTTTCTTTTGTTTCCCTTTTCCTTTGACAAGTTCAAGAACATCGTCATCGAAATTAGGAGGAGGAGAAGGAATAAAGGGTTTTATAAATTTTTCTTTGGATTTTAATAAATTGCCTTTTTTGTGTTTCCTTGTACTATCAAATTCAAATTGTTCATACCAACAACCTAATTCTTTTTTTAATTCGCTTTCAAGTCTTATGTTATTGTATAACTGTAAAGCTGTTACGTTTATTATACAAATTATTTCTCCATATGTCCATTCTTCTAAATTAATTTCCGACCATACTCTTTGTCGACGAGCTTGTAACATTTTGTCTTTTACTATATTAGCAAAGGGGGGAGGTAGTCCGTAAGGGTGCGTTTGGTACATAAGACAGGACAGGACAATATAGGACAAGTTGCTCCTATCCCATGTTTGGTGCGACATAGGCGTTGGACAACGTTGGACAACATGGGACAAAAAACCCAAAATCTTGTCCCATGCTAGATCCTAGGATAAACTGTAGCATAACATGGGACAAGGTCTAAAATGACTGAAATACCCTTATTTATTTTAAAAATTACAAATAAACCATTACATAAAAAAAAAAAAAAAACATAAATTTTTTTCATCCGCCTCTGATCTCCTCTCTTTTGCACATCTATTCTCTCTCTCTACTCAATCCTCTCTCTCTTCCTATCCTCTCATCAAGACCCATATCAAGTTTTTAAGAATAAAAAAGACATTTTTTTTTGCATCAAACCCAGAAAAACAAAAATGAAGAAAGCATAGAAAAAATCAAAAAAATAAAAATGAAAGAAATCATAAAATTTTATATATATATATATATATATGCTTTTGAAATTTTATTATTATTATTATTATTATTATTATATTTTTTTGTGTTTATAAGTTCTTGGTGTGGAGATCCACCAAGAACACAAAAATACAAAATAAAAAATTTTAATTTTTTAAATTGGTTATTTTATAAAAAAATTCATTTTTTTTTATTTTCTTTTCAATACAATCTCCATCCATCTATTTTTATTTATGGAATTTCATACTCTTTTGGTATGGATTATATTTAATAAAAACATTCAAATTTTGTTCTGTCCTGTCCCATTTATCACTAATATGTTGTAACAAACATTAGACAGGACAAGAAGGGTACTCTGGTCATTTAAACATCTTATACTGTCATGTCTCAGCCTTACCAAACGTATAACAGTACAGTACACAGTTCTGTCCCAGACATACCAAACACAATATGGAACAGCTGTCCTGTCCTGTCCCGTCCCACCCTGTTTTGTCCCGTCCACGTACCAAACGCACCCTAAATGAACTGCTCTTTCCAATAAGATTTACCACTGTCTTTTCTTTGAAAGACTTTGCTCAAAAATATGTCCGAGTTCGACTCCCAACTCACACAAATTTCATTCTGATAGAGTACACATAGGCCTTTACTGACCTCCGCACTAAGTGATAATTAGTCTCTGTCATGTACATAGGACCACCTTGTGAATTAAAAAAAAAAAAAAACAGAAATTAACCATTAAGAAAGAATTAGATTTTTGTGGTGAACAATTTGGATTTGATAGACTTCCTAACACTAGGAAACACAAAAAAGACAATTTAAAATCCTATAGTCCATATAAAGGAAGAAAAAATTATAAAAATAATAGAAGATCCAGTAGACTTGTTAGATCGGATGAAAACCATAAAAGACATCAAAGTTACAAAGACATAACAAGAAAATTTCATAAAAGAAAGACCTGTGGACAATAATGAATAATGATCAAAGATTATGGTTTACATTGTCTCTGGTAAACATAATAATTAAAGTGGAATTATTACATTACTTTTGCAAAATGAAAAACAATTGTTGCTTTTGTCTGAGTGGTCTTTACTGTTGCTTTTGCCTGAGTCCGGTTGTTTATCTTTGTCGGGAGAATCTTGATAATTACTATGTGTTGATATGTCTTTAATTTGTCCAAGTCCATTTGTTAAGTCCAAGCCCATTTGCTAATTATTGGACTGACCTAATAGAAATAGTATGTACTACAATAAACGCGTAAACAGTAACGTAAACAGTGATATCAACAGTACGTATGCGTACGTAGTGACGTCAACAGTACCGCGTGAACAGTACCGTATACGTGTGAACAGTACTGTGAATAGTAACTAAATTTTCCTATAAATACCTCCCTTCTCTTCATTTGTAAACCATCCAAGCTATTTGAGAGAATTCCTCAAGTGAAAGAATTATTTGAGAGAAAGTGAACTTGAGATCTTGTGAGAGTATTTATTGGGTGTATTGGGGTTTTGGGTGTTAAGATAAATTCTCTTGTCTTGTAATATCTCCATTTTAGTAAAATTCTTTTGATCGTCTTCGCCCGTGGATGTAGGCTTTAAGCCAAACCACATAAATTTTGTGTCTCCACTATTCTATTTATTTCTCTATTTTGTCGTCATAATTATTCTTCCGCTGCAAAATTCCTAACACTATGGCCTATCACTATGTTGGTAATAGTTATTGTCTGAGTGATTGCTTTGTCATCAATTGCCGTGTTCTTTTGTCATCATGATCACAGTTCTTGGTATGAAGCTAGATGACACCAAAAAACTACATCTTCACTGATATTTGGTCTGTCTTTATCACTGAGAAGATCCTCAAGATCTCCAGATATTGTTTTGCCATTATGTTCACTGTTTCCATGCTCAATTTTCTTTGTTGTAAAATTTATTTTCTAATCGTCCCATAATATTTTTAAGTTCTTTAATTTCTAATTTGACTTCATTCATTTCTTCTTGTAATTCAAGGATTGTCACTTTCTTTTGTTTCCCTTTGACAAGTTCAAGAAGATCTTCATCAAAATTGGGAGGAGGAGGAACAAAGAGTTTTATAAATTTTTCTTTGGATGTTTTATAGGATTTCAAATTGTCTTTTTTGTGTTTCCTAGTGCTAGGAAGCCTATTGTTAGTATATTGTATGTGAAAATAATATACCAAAATTAAAGTAGAAATTTAAGAAAAATAAAGAGGAACTAGACACATAGGAACATGTAAAGATAGAAGGACTTTAGACCAAACTAATTATAATCTCTCTAATAATATTAGAGAGAAAACAACATTACAAAAGGAAGTAAAAAATTTAAAGGGGAGAGAAGAAAGTTTTTTTGAGATAGATTACAAATGAAGAGAAGGGGGTATTTATATGAAAATTTTAGTTACTACTGTTCACGTATGGAACTGCCCACAATCCGACCCTATTCACGTGTAGAACCCACAAGGCGGTGCCCATATTTGACTCACAGACGGCGCCCACAATTCACAATATTGTTCAACACTGTTGCACTTTAATATTATTATTATGTCAGCCCAATACTGTGTTGAACAGTACAGAATGTAAATTGTAAACACCACCTGTGAACAGTGAATTATGGACATCGCCTGATGGATCCCACACGTGAATAGTGAGGATAAATAGTAACCAAAATTTTTCTCTAAATACCACTTCCCTTGTAATCTATCCAAAAAAAACAAGTGTCTTCTCTCCCTTTTCCTTCATTTGTAATCTATCCAAAAAAAAAAAAATAAGTGTCTTCTCTCCCCTTTAAATTTATTATTTCCTCTTGTAAGGTTATTCTCTCCTAATATTATTATAGAGAGATTCCCTCGTAGGGTTTTCCACGTAAATACTGTGTGTCTAGTTCTTCTTTACTTTTTTCAAATCTCTATTTTAATTACGGTATATTATTTCCATATATAATATACTAACAGTGGCATTAAAGCCTAGTTGAGATTTTAACAGTGCTATTAGAGCCTGGTTGAGATTCTAACACCTATCAAATTCAAATTGTTCACACTAACAGTCTTATGTCAGTGTTCTGATAAGCAAGATCAGACTATGCTGCAAGCTTAGAGCATACTAACTTGGAGTATGAATAATCAGAGTTAAGAACCCTATAAAAGAATTAAAACAAAATAAAAGAAATGCAAAATAATAAAAAGAAGATGAAATATCTTACATTCAGAGAGAGGAATATTTTACAGAGGATGCACACTAGATAAATTAATAATTTTTGAGATAAAACTTTCGATGCTTAAAATGAGAGGTGTCATACCCTTTTATAGGGAGAGCATGCTCTCAAGATAAGATCAGAGAAAATTACCATGCAATTTCCATGATAGCTAAACGCCAAAACCTAGAAACATCTAGGAAACAGCATGATTACAACAATCCAAACAACTTTAAAAAAGTAGATTACAATATGACAACTACTTTGATAAAGCATAACAAAACAAACAACTTTTAAAAAGTGAAGTGATGATGAAATAGAAAGATTCTCACTAAGGTCACGTGTCCTTGTCACCTTGACATAAAGGAGATGGAGTCGATCAGGACCTTATCCAATAGAAATCTAAACTTTATAGGGATCTGAATTTTGCTCATCATTATACACGTCATCCATATGATTCTGGCTGTATCCAGCCTCACAAGGGTGATATTCTCCAAAGGACATTCCTTCAGAATCTTCATCGTCTTCTTCTTTGTTTTGAGATTTGCAACTTGTCAACTTGCTTTTGATGGTTGCTGGTGAAGTTCCTTCTTTAAGCAATGCCTTGGCAAAGGACAAAACTTCTTTTTCTTCTTTAGACGAAGAAGAGGTAGAAATAACCTCCTTACCTTTGCCTTTGTCATTAAGGCGCTCTGGCAGTCTCTTAGGTGGAAACAAAGTAATCAAGTTGAAGGTTCTAGCATAAAATTCATCAACTGGATATTTTTGCCACCAACGAGTGTAGAAGACCCTATGAAAAGCTGGAGTAATACCCTTTTCTGCTTCTAAACTGAAAGGATCTTCATTAAATTATTACTCCCATCTTAAAATCCATGGAACTTGATAAAGAGCCAGGAAATAAAGAAAGGAGAGTTCCAAAGCCACCTTCTTCTGTTTATGCTGGTAGAACTTGTTTGAAGTTTCTAGGAAACATTTTGGAAGTGCATCTCCAACTATGCCATAATTTAATAACCACTGCTGAAACCAACAAGGGATAGGAACCCTGCTAAAATCCTTAGTGGTAATGGATAGCTTGATGAACCAGCTATGACCATAATTCCGATTCTGGTAATTCAGAATCTCACTCCAGGCTTGAACATAGTCAAAAAAATTATAAGAGTTAGGTTTGACTCTTGGATCTTTGAACTTCTATACTCTGAAAAGATTATTGCCTCAGTCTTGATGGGAAAATACATCAAGAATAATCAGCTTAGAGTAACTGATTGTCTTGTTACTCTTATAATAATGAGTGATACGGGTACATTCTGTTTCAACAAATTCTAGGTCTGATCCCCAGTGCTCAGCTTTAATAAAAGATGCAAGCGTTCTGGTTGTTCGCTTATATCCATTGTCCATCCTCTGGAGATTAGAGGATGTTGATTCTGCAGTGAACCTTTTAGTGCTGCTTGGGGAAGCAGCGTCCTGGGTTCTCTTGGGAGCCCTGCAAGAATTCACGCGTTAGAAAATCTGGCAAGAAGTTATTCTCGCCTTTTATAAATTCAATATCAAAGTCAAAAATAGAAAGAATAGCTTGCCACCTAGCAAAAATCTGTTTTAAGGCTAGGTTTTTAACATCTTTTTTCAAAATCTCTTTGGCAGATTTGCAATCTACCCTTATCAAAAAATTTTGATTTAATAAATCACTTTGAAATTTTGAAACTGAATATAAAATAGCAAGTATCTCTTTTTTGACTGTAGAGTAATTTTGCTGGGCTGGTTTCCAGACCCTAGATGTAAATCTAACAAGGGATGTTTTCCCCTCCAGTTATTGTTTTAATATACCCCCATAACCATATTCAGATGCATCTGTTTCAACTATTTTGAAGGCATCTGGATGAGGGATAGCTAGGCATGGTAATTCCTTAGCTTTCATTTTGATCCTCTGGACTGCCTTTGTATAGGCCTCTGTCTAGGGTCCTAGATTCTTCTTAAGCCTTGCAAATAAAGGCTTAGCATCTTTAACCAGGTGTTTGTAAAAGTCTGCTAGATAATTCAGACTTCCCAAGAATCTTTGCAGTTGTTTATCTTTGATCTCATCAGGAAACTTCTCTACAAAGACTATAGCCCTGTCTATTGGAGTAATTGAGCCATGATAAATATTATAACCCAAAAATCTCACGTTGTGTTGAAACAACTTGATTTTCTTGGCAGATACTACCAATCCGGCCCTAAGAACAACATTATGGAATGTTTTCAAATACTTCCAATGTTGATCTATGGACTTGGAGAATACCAAGACATCATCAATATAAACGATAATAAAATTCATATAAGGATTAAATATATCGTTCATAATATTTTGAAATTCTGAAGGAGCATTCTTCAGAGCAAATGGCATTACGTTCCATTCATAATGCCCAAAGGGTATTGTAAAGGCAGTTTTGTACTTATCCTTATCTGCAATTTGAATATGCCAATACCCCCTTTTCATGTCGAACTTGGAGAAGATGCAGGCTTCATAAAGCTTGTTGAGAAGGTCTCTTTTATTTGGAATATGATACTGAATCCATTGCAGTGCTTCGTTTAATGGCTTGTAATTAATGACAAGCCTGGGAACTCCTCATTCAAGCTTTGCTGCATTTTTTACATAAAATGATGGGCAAGACCATAGAGAATCACTATTGCGAATTAATCCTTTTCACAAAAGTTCTTCAATTTCTTTTTTGTAGATTTCCAAATGTCTATTATTTATCTGGATGGGTCTTACTTTTGTAGAGACTTTCCTCTCATCAAACCCAACTACATACGAAAGTTCTACCGTATGCTTCTTTCTTGACCAGAAAGTATTAGGAACATCTGAGCATACAGATTCCTCAAATTGTTTCTGGAACTGTTGAACCTTTTCTTGAATAGCTGGTTTATTCAGTTATTCAAAAATAGATCGATACTTCACCTCTTCTTTAAGAGAGAACAGGAATTTCTCATTCTTTGAGATTTTCTCTCTGAGGTTATGTATCTCCTTATACTTTGGTTGTTGAGCAAAAGAAAACTTGATTTGTCTTCCATCTATATTAAACTCGATCTTTTCTACTGTAACCGTAAATGGATAAATCATACTGAGAAAAGGAGTCCCCAGAATAACTGATTCTGATAATCCTTTTACTAATATAAATGGAGTTTCAAAACATACTCCATCATTGCAGATTGCTGCTTCTAAGAGTTTATACTCTATCATCATACGTCCACTATTTGCTGTATTCAGCACTTGAGTGGTTTTTGAGAAATATTGTGAAGGAATAATGCCTTCACTAATGCAATTTAAGTCTGCACCTGAATCTATCAAAACTTTTCCTTCAAAGATAAAAGCTTTAGATACAACAATGGTTACTTTCGAATACCATTTTTGCACTATAACTTTATCTATATTATTAACCGCAAGAGAAGCTTCCTCTTGATTTAGCTGCGAGGTTGAAGGTTCATTAACCTTCACGACTTCAAACATATTATCAAAATATTCTTCATCATCTTTTACTAAATCATATTTGCCGAATGCTTCCAGATGATATAACTCATAGGTTTGCATTCGCTTCTCATGATCTTGCATTTGCTTCTTTAACTATTTTAATTCCTCTTAATAGGAATTCACTTCTGCTTTGAGTTTAGCAATAATGGGCTATCTACTAGCTTCTTTCTCTTTCTGAACTCTTTGCATTATTTCTCGAAACGAATAATGCTGCTTAGGAATTTCAAGTTGCTTCTTGCCAACATCTGATGACTTCTGCTCTTGAGCCATGGCAATATATTTTTCCAAAGCAGATCGTTTCTTTTCTAGATCATCAATTGCATCAATACAATCTAAAATAAGATTGTCTTCTTTCTGTAGAACATTGATGCTAAGTCCATTGAGCTTCAAAATGGACTTGTAATGATCACAGTTACACTATTCTTCTTCTTCATCAGAGAATGAGGATTTTTTGGATTCAGAGTCTGAATCAGTATCTAGAACATCGTCAATATAATTGACATCATCTTCTTCATCTGTATCAGACAAAAGAACTTGTTTCATGTAGCGTTTTATATTGTTGCTACAATCCAGAGCATTAACTTTTTTTTTTTGTGCAGCTACTACTATAATGCCCTGCTTTTCCACACCTATAACAGATAGGTGTCTTCTTCTTTCCTTTACCTGAATTCAGGTAAGGCCTTTTCTTTCGACGCTGGTCCTTGTCGTCATCTTTATAAGATCGTCTTTTGAAGAACTTCTTCTTGTATGATCTATACTTCTTGCTTTTGAGCTTGGACCTGTCTTTAGGAGGTTTAGAGAAAGACTCGTTGTAGCCATATTGCTCACAAAAATCTCCCATTGTTTTCTTCGTGGATCCTTTATCCATCTTCCGTTGTAGTTTCTGCTCGGTGCATATTGCTAGACCTTCAACGACTACTTCTGTTGATAAATCGCCATAGGTAAGAGCATGAAACAGAATAGATCCACCATACTTGTTCCTGATTCTGGTTCTAACCCTTTCTGCAAATAAGGTAAGTAGACCAACAAGAAACCTTTCTTTCAAAAAGTTCATACTAGAATCTTTTCGTTGAAAGACTTTAGAAAAGAAAACATCTATATACCACCTGAAGTGAGATAAGGATGGACACTTCAAGTTTATCAACTACTCACTCATACGATCATGATAGACTTCTAGATTGCCAACAAAGTATAGACATACCGTACACATCAGCGTGTTGATCATATCGGGCTTTACTCTAGGATTGCCCAAATGATCCATGCTTATAGGATCAAATGTAGAAGCTGATCTTATAGTTGTCTTTTGATCTTCAGTGAGGTGATCGTCCCACCATCCTGCCAATTCTCCAGTAAATCCTGAAGTTATAAGGATTAGTATTTGCGGCTCATCATTGCCTTTTGAGAGAGCTGCTTGAGCATACATCTTCATGTGTTTAAGGGACTTAATAATCTTATATTCAGACTGCCCATCAATATTTCATTCCACAATAGATCTGCTATTAAAAACACTATTGTCTTCATGTAGCAAATCTGCGGGAGTGGGTCGATGATAATAAGGCCTGGTTTTATACGTTGGTCTAGGCTTTCCAAACGTAAGCTTGTTTAATTGACCTGTATCTATAGGCTGGGAAGATTAAGCCATTTCACCTTTTAATTGGGATTCGAATTCTCCCAATTCTTCAGCGTCGACACTAGACAAAACATCAAATATCTTTCAAAACATTGATATTTTTACTAGAGGACACTTCACCGATTTTGAGTTTGGCTATCCTCTTGTGGATCTCGTGGAGCAACTTGTCATTGCTCGAGCTCAACTTGCATCCTTGGATATTTGGCAGAGGCTTGAAAGGAGCTGGTTGTATTGAACTGGTGCCTTTAGAAATTAAGCCACTGGGAATTTTATGAAGGATATTTTCTATCCTAGTAGCTTGTTTCCCCATAAATTGTAAGAACAAATTAGTATAATTAACTTGTTCTACAATACTAGATAGTGCGCCCATGGTAGCAGGTTGACTATTCTGCTGCGTGCATTCCTTGTAAGGAACTGCTCTAACTCCATCTTTAATAATAATTGGTTGCTCGGGAGAATGAACCGTAGTAACAGTGGTGTTTACTCCGGTTTTGAAAGTTTTGAATAAACTTTCCATCATATTAACTGAGGAGTCTTGCTGTAATTCAGCAAACGTCATTTGATGTACCTCAAAGTATCTTCTGAGGAACTTAAAGAAATCCATCTGCAAATTATATTTAAGCAAGAAGGAGTTATACTTCTTGTTCAAAAACGATTTCTGTTTCTCAGAGAAAGTAGCTAGGAACCATTCCTTAGCTCATTGATTCTTTGGTGCATCAAACATCCTTTTCAACTCAACTTTGTCTATTTAAGAGGATGTTGAAATAACATTGATGTGTGGTACATCTACATCTTGAAACCCTGAAAGTGTAGGGCTTGGAGAACTAGCAAGTTCAGAGGCCCTATAAAAGGCAGAAACCTCTACTTTGTATGAAGGCCTACCGATGCCAGATGCTTTTGTGATTCCTTCGAAAATTAAGGAACTTGGATTCTGAGTTGGAATACTCGAAATTGATTTTCTCCTGGATACAGAAGAAATATTGTCGCAATTCAGTTTAACCCTTCGAAACCGACTGGATCTGCTAAGTATAGAGTTCAAATTCAGATCGAAGGTAGGGTGACAAGAATTTGAAGTTGTCTTCAAGCTGTTTTAGATCTTTCTTCCTAGACACTGTGTCTAGAGACATACGGTAGTCTCAGACCTTGGTGAAGAAACATACGGTAGTTTCTCACAGAAGGGACTTCGACAAGTAGGCTTTGTTGCCCATAGCCAGGAAAGCATAGGGCGTTTGTAGCCGTAAAGCTTTGTCAGATCCTTGTGAATTTTAGATTCTTTTTTTATAAGGTCCTGATCGACTCTATCTCTTTTATGTCAAGGTGACAAGGACACGTGACCTTAGTGGGAATCTTTCTGTCTCGTCATCACTTTACTTTTTTAAATTTGTTTGTTTTGTTATGCTTTATTAAAATAGTTGTCATGTTGTAATCTACTTTTTCAAAGTTGTTTAGATTATTGTAATCATACTGTTTCCTAGATTTTTCTAGATTTTGGCGTTTAACTATCATGGAAATTACCTGGTAATTTCCTCAAATCTTTCCTCTGATCTTATCTTGAGAGCATACTCTCCCTATAAAAGGGTATAGCACCTCTCATTTTAAACATACTTTCTCAAAAATTATCAATTTATCTAGTGTGCTTACTCTGTAAAATATTCCTTTATCTGAATGTAAAATATTTTATCTTCTCTTTATTATTTTACACTTCTTTTATTTTGTTTTAATTCTTTTATATTTTATTTTGTTTTAATTCTTATATAGCGTTTTTTACTCTGATTATTCATACTCCAAATTAATATGCTCTAAGATTGCAGTATAGTCTGATCTTACTTATCAAAACGCTCGGGTCCATATATCCATTCTTCTAAATTAATCTTCAACATTTTGTCTTTTACTATATTAGCAACGGGGGGAGGTATTCCGTAAATGAACTGCTCTTTCTAATAAGATTTAGCACTGTCTTTTCTTCGAAAGACTTTGCTCAAAACTATGTCCTTATACAATTTAAAATCGCTAAGTTTTATACACTTAAGATTAATCAATTGGTCAAATATTTGTTCTTGTAATTTTTGTTTTTCTATTTTATTCAATTGGTCTTGAGATATGGAGCCAGAAGACATGATTAGGTGATTGGTTTGGTTTTTGACTCACTGGTCCTAGGAATTATGGTACTCTCCTATGCCTCTCTTCGGTCTTATAGCACCTAGCACAACCACAGAAAGAGGAGAACTTGAAAAAATTGAAAGATATAATAGAAATCGAAATATTAAGATAACAAGGACTAAATTGAAATTGAAAATTATGATATTGATCAAAGATTGAACTTACAAATGGAAATTCTCTGGAACAAATGTAGATAGAAACCGAAGTTTTGTTTTCAAAAGTAATCACTTTGGAGAGGCCTCTTCCTTCTTATGGTCTGTATGCTTCGTTAAATAAGGATGATAAACTAACCAAGGTTGCCTCAACCATGGTTTACATTGTCTCTGTTAAAAACACAATAATTCAAGTGGAATTATTACATTGAAAGAAAAATAATTGTTGCTTTTGTCTGATTGGGGTTGGTCATCTTTGTCGAGAGAATCTTGATAATTGCTACGGCCTACCACTAATCTTGGTAGTAAATATGACACCGGTTAGGTTCACGGTTCGAATCAACCAGACGTTTTCGGACCAGAACAGGCTATTGGGGTCCGATTTTGGTTCAATCACTAATTATATCAGTTCCAAAAAAATATTTAAAACAATTTAGAATTGAGTTCCAAAATAAATTATATATCAATTATTAATTTTATTTGTAGATATAGAATTATAGTATTTCACCACACTTTCATAATCGAAGTTCATGACGGACCATCATTTTTAACTGGGTGACTCAATTTTTAGCTGGGTAACTCAACCGATCCTGTATCGGATAGCTGTCCTCCCCAAATCGCTCCATTCATGCGTTGTGCGTGCCAGTGAAGTTATAACATTGGTTAGTTTATCATCCTTATAGCTTCACACCTCTTGCTGCAATATAACTTCAACTTCGATTCGTTGCCTGACAATGTTATCGGAAACACTTTTTTTATGGATTAACATGTTAAATTATAAATGAAGTTAATTAGGAATGTAGATATTTATATCTTAAATATAAATAATATATTTTTTTAATTGACATATTTTACTGTATTTGTATCCTAATTTCTAAAAATTTACCGTATCTCATATCGTGCCTTATCTATGTGTTCGTATTCTGACAATATGATTTTTCTTTCTCTTCTCCTTTTCTCTATTTTTATTTTTCAGAACAACGAGGAGATGGAAAGTCAACAAAAGAGTTTTGAAGAAACATAAAACAAAACCTAGATGTGAAAACATCATAATCCAACTTACAATTTATTTTCAACCTCAAAACTTTCCAATATTCAAAAGTGATCACTTTTTCTTTGAAATAATTGCAAAAGCAAAATCCAAAAATATCCTCAGCTCTATCTCGGAGTATCCATACCGTATCCAAATGTACTTAAGAGTTAAAACTTATCAAAAAAGTTGACGGCTACGCCGGACATACCTTATACATCTCTTTGTTTATCTATGAATATCCATACATCCGATATTTTTAGGGGTGCATTTGGTACGTGGACGAGATAGGACATGACAACTATTTCATATTGTGTTTGGTATGTTTGGGATAAAACTATGTATTGTACTGTTATATGTTTGGTATGACTGGGACAGGACAATACAAGAGGTTTAAATGACCAGAATACTATTCTTATCTTGTCTAATGTTTGTTACAATATATTAGTAACAAATGGGATAGGACAGAACAAAATTTAAATGTTTTTATTAAATAATTTTTTTATATAGTATAATAATAATATAATTAAAAAAGGTGTAATTAATAATTTTTATTGAATAGAATCCATAGCAAGAGATAGAGATTGTATAAATGTGTGTGTAGTGTAGATGTATGTGGTGATTATATGTATAATAAAATGGTGAATAATCACTTTAACAATCACAGAGAAGAGCAGAGTACCGTCTATGTGAATCACCATTCTTTTATGAATAATAAATAAAATAGCACAGTAAAACGGTTAAAAAATCAGAATAACAGAGAATAATTTGAAGCTATAAAATCAAAATAAATCGATAACAATAATGTTCATGTAACTAAAAATCGAAATGTTTTTGCAGATGTAACTAAATATCGGACCTTTGTTTTTAAGATGCAACTAAAAATAAAACCTTTTCTTTTTTTGTTTTCCAATCTTTGACGGTGGGGGCTCAGATTCGCCTTTTATCAGACAAAAGAGCGAGACCCTATCTCCGCCATGGCTGCAACAAACTAGCTGTCTGCGAGAACGGAGAGAGCAACACCACCCCACCTTTTTTGCAGACAGCCTAGAAGTTTCCCCGCCATGCATGAGAAGCAAAATCTCTCCCTCAAAGTCTGATCTTTTGACTGAAGAAAACATCATCACTCAAGATTGAGTACAAAAAGAAATTGTAGACAAAGAAAATTAAAATATACCGACTTATTCGATGATCAAATAACGTGACGGCAAGCTACTCCACGACGAGCGGCGGCAGTGGAGGTCGCAACGGAGAGAGGTAAAAGGTGAGAAGTCTGGTGGAGGCAACTGTAACGTGAAATGAGAGGTGAAAATGAGAAAATAGGTTAGGATTTTAATTTATATTAGGTTTAATTGTAATTTTTAAAGAATTAAGGTATATGGTCATTTTTAGACTTGTCCCATGTCATGGGACTACTTGTCTGAGGGTCTGAGGTGGGATAAGTTTTTGAGTTTTTTGTCTCATGTCGCGCTAAACATGGGACAGGAACAGACTATCCCACGTTGTCATATCTTGTCCTATATACCAAACACACCCTAATTGAACATATTGTATAAAAAATTATTGTACTTGTCCTTTAGTTTTCAACAATTAAATCCATGTATACTTTGAATAGACACAAAACTAACATAATATCCGAACCCACGTGGTAATCCAATAGGAGATCGACCCCAAATATCACCAAAAACAAGCTCAAGGGCTGAGAATAAAGAAGCATAGTTGGTCTCTTACAATATATCACTGTTACTAGGCTAGACATTGCTTATTCTGGTAATAAAGTTTGCCAGTTTATGTAGTCTCTATTAGATGAAAATTGGAAGGCTATCAAGCGTATTTTGTGTTATATCAAGGGAACTTCTACTCATGATATTCTTTTCACCAAAGCTCCTAGTAGTTCTCTTTCCTTGACTACCTTTTCTTATGCAGATTGGATCTCCAACTCTAATGATCGCAAGTCCACCACTGGCTATTGTGTGTTTCTAAGGCCGAATCTCATCACTTGGTATGCTAAGAAGCAACACACAATATCCAGGTCTTCAACTGAAGCAATTTATAGAAGCCTGGCTTTTGCAGTTACTGAAGTAACATGGTTACAATCTCTTCTACAAGAACTGCAGGTTCCATATGTTAAGACTCCTATACTATGGTGTGACAATTTCAGTACTGTTGTAATGTCCAATAATTCAGTGCTTCATGCAAGAACAAAGCACATTGAATGGACTTATACTTTGTGAGAGAAAAGATTCTACAGAAGGCAATTCAACTCACTCATGATTCATTCACCCTCTTTGGATCAAGTGGCAGACATATTCACTAGGGCTCGGCCAAATGCAAGGTTTCATTCAGTTTGATACAAACTCACAGCTAAAGTACTCAGTTAGATACAAACCCACAGCCAAAGTACTTTATGTGAGTTTGAGGGAAGATGTTGATGTAATCAAGTGACTGTGATTCACTTACTCTTGATTTTATCATACAGAGCACCAGAATATCAACTCCATCAATCCATAGAAATGACAGCAGTGTAATTCATGGACTATATAGACAGAGGAGAGTCATGCATATAGTGTGATCTCTTCTAACAAATTTAGAAAAATTATATTTTCTCAACTTGTCAGTTTTTAATTTAGAATTTTCTCTTACTTTCTAGTTGATTTTCCTGAGAAAACCATAAATCAATCACGGTATCAGGATCCATGAATCCATGTGTAACATCCATGCACTTTGAATGTATATATAGCATCAGATTATTTAAAAAAAAAAAAAAGATAATACCAAAATTTTCTATAAATTTCTTTCTTCCGTCTATTGTATTTTTCATCAAAAATCTTCAAAGTAATAGAGATTATAACTGAGTTCAGTTCGCTGGAGTAACTGATAATTGATCAATCAATTGCCATAAATTCATGTGTAACTTCCTTATGTTTTACCATAGCTTTACATTTCATAGGCAACCCGAACTATTTTACAGGAAGACAATAATATTCAATGACATATGGATTGTTCCAGCAATGTCCGAGTTTGACTCACAGCGAATGCA
>CM010615.1:2961663-3061663 GCA_003430845.1 Xanthoceras sorbifolium
CATGACCTTGAATGCGGGTCATGTCATTGTGTGGAGATGGAGAGTCCATGACCTTGAATGCGGGTCATGTGATCCGTTGGAGATGGAGAGTCCATGACCTTGAATGCGGGTCATGTGATCCGTTGGAGATGGAAAGTCCATGACTTTGAATGCGGGTCATGTCATTGTGTGGAGATGGAGAGTCCATGACCTTGAGTGCGGGTCATGGTCGAGTTTTGTCGTATACTTTTATGATATTGAATTGCCCCAGTTGGAGTGTGTAACTGCTCAGTTGCATACTACAACTTTTGATGTAGTTTAAGATAGACTGTGCAATGCTGACCTGCGTAAACATATTGTAGAGTGATAAAATTCGAAATATATAATCTAAAAATGATACTGTTTTAGATGGCACGCGTTCCAGCTGTTGCCGATCTCCATGCCATCTGTACATCGTAGTTTATAAGCTCCATTTCCAAATACATTGGTGATTTGATATGGTCCTTCCCACGTAGGACCGAATTTGCCCGCTCCTTTTTCCTTTGTGTTTTGGAAGATGCGGCGAAGAACCCAATCTCCAATATGGAATGACTTGAGACGAACACTTCTGTTATAATGGCGGGCGACTCGTTGTTGGTATACGGCCAATCTGATTGCAGCCTTGTCGCGGCGCTCGTCAATTGTGTCGAGTTCACTCAGCAATTCTCTGCCGTTTGCTCCTTCTGTTGCGTGTCGTATCCTATAAGAAGGGTAGTCAGCTTCTGTTGCTATGACGGCTTCTGAGCCGTAAGATAGAGAGAATGGTGTTTCTCCTGTTGACGTCCTGACCGTCGTACGGTAAGACCATAGCACACCCGGTAGCTCATCGGCCCACTTCCCTTTGCATTGGTCGAGTCGCTTCTTGAGGGTGGACATGATTGTCTTGTTAGTGGATTCTGCTTGTCCGTTAGCTTGAGGGTATCTTGGGCTTGAATAGCTTAGTTTGATGCTCCACTTGTCGCAAAAGTCTTGGAAATCATATGAAATGAATTGTGAGCCATTGTCGGTGACTATTTCCTTTGGAACCCCGTAACGGCATATGACATTCTTCCAAATGAAGCTTTTGACCTCAGAGTCTTTGATTCTTACGTACGACTCGGCTTCAACCCACTTTGTAAAGTAGTCGGTCACGGCTAACATGTAGACCTTGCCCCCTGTAGCGATGGGCAACTTCCCTACTATGTCCATGCCCCACTTCATGAAGGGCCATGGTGCTGAAATGGGGTGGAGTTTTTCCGGGTGTTGATGTGAAATGTGGGCGAAGCGTTGGCATGGGTCGCACCTTTTGACGAGGTCGTGCGACTCGGACCGCATTGTGGGCCAGTAGTACCCGGCTGTGATTGCTCTATTGGCCAGGCTTCTCCCGGCCGAGTGATTCCCGCATTGCCCCTCGTGTAAGTCCTTGAGTACTTGCTGAGCTTCGACTGGGTCGAGACATTTGAGGTAGGGCCCGGAGTAGGATCGCTTGTACAGTTGACCCTCTATTATAGAAAATCGGGCGGCCTTGATCTTAATTCTTCGTGCTTCTACTTTGTCAGGTGGGAGGGCGTCGTCTCTCAAGTAGTCGTAAATCGGGGTGACCCAAGTTGGCTCGTCCGAAATTGGATTGACTTCGAGCTTTGTTGGTTTCCACACAGCTGGCCATTGGACAAATACCATGGGAATGGTTCGCTCCATTGTGGTATCCAGTGAGGACCCAAGATTGGCGAGTGCGTCGGCATGCGCGTTTTCGGATCTGGGTATTTGCTCGATGTCGAATGACTCGAATGAAGCTTGTAACTCTTTTACCAAGGTCAAGTAGGCCGACATCTTCGAGTCCCGAGCTTGATAGGACCCTTGCAATTGTCTCACAATTAATTGGGAGTCACTGCGTACCTTGATTCGCTCGACGTGTAAGTCCTTTGCCAAGGTGAGCCCAGCTATGAGGGCTTCGTACTCGGCTTCGTTGTTGGTGGTCTTGAATCCACATCTGATGGACCTCTCGATGACGTGCTCCGTAGGGGAGGTAAGTACTATTCCCAGCCCGCTGCCTCTAGCGTTACTTGATCCATCAACTGCTAAACTCCACTCCTCCCTTGGCGTGTCGCACGACATAGTGCAAAGTTCTTCCTCCGCTCTTTGTAGAGTCCCTGGTGTGAAGTCTGCTATGAAATCCGCCAGTACTTGCGACTTGATCGCCGTGCGAGGTTGGTAGTTGATGTCGTACTCGCTCAGCTCTACGGCCCATTTCACTAGACGGCCGGATAGTTCAGGTTTATGTAGGACACTTTTCAAGGGGAAGGCAGTGAGTACACTAATAGTGTGGCATTGGAAGTACGGCCGTAATTTCCTTGCGGTCGTGACTAGTGCGAGGGCTAATTTTTCGAGTTGGGCGTACCTTGTCTCTGCACCGAGTAGAGTCTTGCTGATGTAGTATACGGGGAGTTGTTTGTCATCCTCCTCCCTTATCAGTACAGCGCTAACGGCCGTTTCGGATACAGCGAGGTAGAGCAGGAGGGTCTCGCCTTCCTTGGGTTTGGACAGTAGAGGCGGGCTCGCTAGATACCTTTTTATATTTTGGAAGGCGTCCTCGCTTGTTTGATTCCAATCAAATGACTTGCTCTTTCTTAGAGCATCGAAGAAAGGCTTACATTTTTCAGACGACTTTGAAATGAATCGGTTGAGGGCTGCGAGCCGTCCAGTTAGCTTTTGTACGTCTTTGATGCTTTTGGGGGACCTTAGATCCATGACGGACTGGAGTTGATCTGGGTTGGCCTCGACGCCTCTCTTGGTTACTAAATAGCCAAGGAACTTCCCCGAGGAAACGCCGAAGGAGCATTTGGTTGGATTAAGCTTCATCTCATACTCGTCGATGATGTCGAACGACTGCCGGAGGTGATCGAGGTGTTGGTCTGCTACTAATGACTTCACTAGCATGTCGTCGATATAGACCTCCATAGTCTGTCCAAGCATGGTTGCGAACATCTTGTTGACTAACCTTTGGTAGGTTGCCCCAGCGTTCTTGAGACCGAATGGCATTACTTTGTAGCAAAAAATGCCGCGCTCCGTGATGAAAGAAGTCTTCTCTTGGTCATCTGGATGCATAAGGATTTGGTTGTAACCGGAGAATGCATCCATGAAGCTCAATAGTTCGTGGCCTGCCGTAGCGTCTACCATCATGTCGATGTGTGGGAGAGGGAAGGAATCCTTTGGACAAGCTTTGTTGAGGTCTGTGAAGTCGATGCAAACTCGCCACTTCCCATTCTTTTTCTTCACTACCACTACGTTTGCGAGCCAGTCTGGGTAACTTACTTCTCTCACCGAGCCAATGTCAATTAGCTTTTGGATTTCTTCATTTATAACCTTGTTGCGCTCGGGTGCGAACTTCCTCCTTTTTTGCTTCACAGGTGGATGATCCGGGTCGACTTGTAACTTATGCACTAGGACTTCTGGGCTAATTCCGATCATGTCTGCGTGCGACCATGCAAAGCTATCGTGCCGTGCCGTCAAGAAGCTGAGTAGTCTTGCTCGGATATTTTGTGGAAGGCGGGATCCGATACTAACTTTGTGGTCTGGAAAATCGGGATGTATGGATACTTCGTCGAGTTCTTCCATATCAGGTTCGTCTTTGTTGGTGGGGGTGCTCTCATTCTGTAATTGCTATAAGTCGGACGACCTGCTTTTAAGAGTGTTCTGGTAGCAGTCACGCGAGGTCTTTTGCTGCCCTCGGATCTCGTGAACTCCCCACCTGGTAGGGAAACGGATGACCTGATGATATGTTGAGGGCACTGCCCTCATCTCATGAATCCATGGGCGACCCATGATTATGTTGTAGGACGACGGACAGTCCAGGATGAGGAAACGCGTGTTCAAGTTGACGCCTTCCGCGTAGACTGGAAGGGTGATCTCTCCCAGAGTGTTCTTGTGTTCTCCACTAAATCCTACAAGGATTGTGGAGCGACGCACGATGTTACACTCGTCAATATGCATCTCTTTCAACGCGCCGAGGAAGAGTACATTTGTTGAACTTCCATTGTCCACTAGGATCCGTCTGATCAAACAATTGGCCACCGTCAGTGAGATAACTAGTGCGTCGTGGTGGGGATTGAATAAGTCCATATGTTCATCGCTGCTGAAACTGATTGGGTAGTCACATGTGGGATCCGTCGTACGAATTTGTTGGACGTCCGTACGACCGGCCTGTCGTGAGTGGCGCTTTGCTTCCGAGTAGGTTGCTCCATTCACTTCAGACCCGCCAGATATGACGTTCACAGTTCTCTCGTGTTTGGGAGGTTCTGGTGGTGGTATTGAAGCGATGTCGCGCGACCTCTCTTTATTCATAAAAGTTTGCTTACCTTTATCAGTCAGGAATTCTTTAAGGTGGCCTTTCTTGAGTAGTTCGGCTACTTCCAATCGTAGCGCCACGCAATGCTCAGTTCGATGGCCGTGGTCTCCATGGAATTCGCACCATTTAGTATTGTCTCTTTGATCCGGCGGGCTCATCATCTTGTCTGGCCAACGAACCGACCTACCCATTCCTTTCAGTATGGCAACTACCTCCGTTGGTCTGATGTTCAAGTTGTATTCTGGTGTTATGTTTTTTGGACGAACGAACGGCCTTGGTGGTCTGTCGTCGCGCCGGCACTCGTACATCATACGGCTGTCCCTTCGGGGTACGGCTGGGTATGGCCCGCTGCGTCGAGTGTTGATTCGTTGTTCGACCATCCTCTCCGACTTATCTTCCTTGTAGTTCGCTCTATTAGGTTTATGGTTTACTTCGTCCTCTTCCCATTTTATCTGTGCCCATGTTTTGGCGAGGACGTCTTCCATGGTTTTACAAGGGTATTTGGTGAGCTCTTTGTACAGATCGGAATCATAGAGTAGACCCTTGCGGAAGGCTGATATGACTGTTGCCTGGTTACAATGAGGGATGGATACTTTTTCATGGTTGAACCGGCCCACAAAATCTCGTAGGCGTTCATCCCTCTTTTGGCTGATTGTATAGAGGTCGTCGGATTGTTTTTCTAGCTTCCGGCTACTAGCGAACTGCTCTACGAAGGTGTCAGTGAGTTGGGCAAAAGAGTTGATGGAAACATTGGGGAGGTTGGTGTACCATTGTAGGGCAGGTCCTACGAGGCTCGATCCGAAACCTTTGCACATGCATGCTTCCCTTAGGTCTCGTGGGATGGCGGCCGTGAACATTCGTTGTCGATACTGCGCAATGTGTTCGTCGGGGTCGGTCGTACCATCGTACTGCTTCATACCTGGAAAGTTGAACTTCCTTGGCATCTCCACCAATGCTATTGTGTCGACGAAGGGGGAGTCGGCAAAACTATTGGCTGCACTCTTCTTTATAGGAGTGGGCATTCCCGGAATGCGTTGGATGAGTGCTTCCATCTCTGTGAACCTTTGTGCCAAGTCCCGGTTGGCAAAGGTCGGCTCGGTGCTCACTCGGTTTGGGTCTGGCGGCGCTGAATGTGAAGGGCCGGATGACGTTCCTTGTAACAGGATGGTTGGTTGGGTTGAGCCGACGTTGCCATTGGGAGTGGATATAGGTGGCACTCCTTGTGTAGCTCTTGCCATATCGTCTGATCGATGTCCTCCCATCCCATTTGGTATATTCTCTGCCATATGTCGTGCGACGATATGGGGTCCACTCGTAACTAGAATGTTGGGCTCTGACCCTACGTGGGTTGGATCGAGGTTTCGAGCGGTAGTACCATGTTCGTCCGGGCGGACTGACGCGTAATAAGTAGCGTGAGCGGCTTGCTCGAATGGCAAGGGTTGTGACGTCGAAGCGTCTCCAAATGGTCTTACGGCAGTGAGCGAACTGATCCTATTTTGCAATTCTTGGTTCTCTGCCAACACTCGTTGATTCTCTTGTTCGAGTGCTTGGAGCCTTTGGGTATTCTCTTGCATTTGGGATATAAGGAGTTGTACCCTAACCTCCATCGCGTCGTGATGAAAATCGTCAGATGACATAGTCGGGGTTGCCGCGTTCTACCTTTGCTTGCTTAGAGATTGTCGTGCCCCACGGTGGGCGCCAAATTGTAGTCCTCAAAAATCGCTCGGGGACACGGGGCACTACAACCTGCAAAGACAGAACGGACGTGACCCGCAGGACGTCTGAGACACCGGGGTGGTGCCGGCCAAAGTCACTCCGACGGTCAAGTTAGCGAGTGCTAGTAAAAGTGTAATGTTCGTAAATGGAGATGAGTGAGAAATACTTCCTGCTATCTTCACAGTTGGGGTTTCTTTGATCAAAGGAGATGTAAGGTCGGAGGGTGATCGGAGAAGATGAGCAATGGCCGGAGGGTGTGGTTCTTTCTTAGTAATATCTGGATCTCAGTTTTTCGACCGTCCCCTCCTTATGAGGGATTCTCTCCTTCTTTATAGGAGACTGATGCTCCTTCTTTTGAGGGATCTCATCATTCTCTCTTCTCTGTCTTCCACCAAGAAAGCATCTGGGTGCTTCTTTTGATCGGGCTGCCATCAAGTGTCATTATGACTTTGTAGGACCTGTGTCAAAGTAGATCATAATCTGGTCTCCCTCGGAGCCACGGAGATGCTATGTCGTACGACATGTAGGTTTCTTGTCAATCTGGACCATGATTGGGTGATGTAGCACGGTCGCACTACATGAGGGTACATGTCGTGCGACAAGGTCTTCAAACAGGTACGTCGTCGTACTACACGAGTGCTTCGTGTGGTGCGACATAGTCTTCGAACTTAGTACGTCGTCGTACTACATGAGTGCTTCATGTCGTGCGACAAGATCTTTGAACTAGTATGTTTATATGATGGCGCTCCATGTCGTGCGACTTGATTTTCATGCTGAGCCACCTTCGTACTACATGAGAGTGTAGTCCCATTTTTAGCTATGGGCTTTGTCCTTGGGCCATACATATTTTGGCTACTACAGGTACCTTCTCTCTACTCCTTATCTGCCTCGGTATCCCTGTGACCTACGCGCGATAAAAACCGTCGCGCTAAGTATATAGCTTAGTGGGTGTACACTAAACTCAAGTATTAAAATCATAAATAACTTTTCATAATAAAACAAAATATCACAATATAATCAGATATAAACATGTTACGATGCAAATCATTTACAGAAATAAAACTGATGAAATCAATTTTATATAAACAACTCATTACAATTTATAATCCATATAAAACCAAATCATAAACTAGGTTATAATCATAAAGTATAAAATCAATTCCGAAATTCACTTATAAACATATTATTCAAATCACTTCAATTCTGGCTCTCTAAAATACTTAACATAATTTTTCAGGACTGGAATATGGGTCTAATCACTGTAGTTTCAATGTGACGTCCGGGGTTGCCCCGCAACAACAGTCACTGATATCTATGTGATTGTCCGAGATTGCCCCGCAACAACAATCACTAGAAGCATTGTGATTGTCCGAGATTGCCCCGCAACAACAATCAGTGATAATAACGGCGCAGTACTGCTAAACTAACCCAGCTGGTATACCAACCTCCTATATCCATTTCTATGTCTAAGTATCTTAGGGCCGTTTTGATAAAACATTTTTAAATATTCACTGTAATTTACAAATCAACGGTCATTCAATAAATATACAATTCAAACGATATTCTTCAAATATAAATTTGTTTTCATGGAACATAAACAATATTCATACAAAAGTCTAAAACAAGTACTTTCAACGAAATCGTAATAATGGAAATACGATCGAAATATGATTAAAATAAAATCATTCCAAGAAAAATAATATAAACACATAATAATGAAATTCTTCAAATAAAATTTGCAGATTCAGACTAAAAAAATACTTAATACGTTTTGTGAAGATTTCGAAAACGGGTGTACACCAACCTGGATACCGTTTTCCTCTCGACAATCGCATTTCTAGGTTTTTCTTTTTCCTTTCCCTTTCTCTTTCTCTTTCACCTTTTTCTTTTCTTTCCTTCTCTCTTTCCTTTCTTCTCTTCCTCTTCTTCCTCTTCTTCTTCTTCCTTTTCTTCTTCTTCTTCTTCTTCTTCTTCTTCTTCTTCTTTCTCTTCTTTCTTTCTCTCTCGGTCTCTCCCGCTCTATTCTTCTGTCTAACTTTTTCCAATAGCTTCCTCGACAAGCTTATTTTTTTATAATCTTTCGGTCGTCGCGACTGTCGTCGCTACCTGTGGTCGCGCCACCAGGTCGCGTTGCTCACTGGAGTAACTTCACCGCCTTCATCGCGGTACTCTGGTCGCGATGGTGGTCGCGATGCTCACTGCTAGGATTTTCACTTTTTTCATCGCGAGCCAGTCAGCGCGATCTGTGGTCGCGTTGCTCACTGCCCGAAAATGCCATTTTTCGCCGCGAGCAGCTCATCGCGATCTGTGGTCGCGGTACACACTGTCCCAGTTTTTCACTTCTTTTTCATCATGGATCATTTCTGGACCGTTCCATGTGGTCCACCTGGAAACCATAAAAATAAACATACATTTAATTACGTTTTACACCCCTCAAATCACAGAATTTATATTAACATATTCAAACTTAATTATTCGAAATTAGGGATGTTACAGACATGGCCTGACAATACCATATATTTAGTCTTCTTAACCCGATAGTAACAATCATCGGGTAGGATCGACCCGATGGAAAATAAAATAATGAAGAACAATGTTCTTCATCTCTTTGATGGGGGATTAACAAATGTACAACTAACGAAACATAATTGAAAACCCAAAAAGATTGAGGATTAGCAAATTAAAACCATTATAGTAAAAATGAAAGTTGAACACTAACTTTGTGATTTTTCAATGGTGGGAGTTTGTGAGATGGTTTGAACGAATTTACAATGGTAGGAGTTTAGGGAGATGAGAAAGAGAGATTTTGTTGGCTTAGGTTTGGCAAGAGGTCTGTGGAGAAGAGAAAAGAGAAAAAATTTAGATGGAGTTGAAGAGATGAGAGAAGAAATGTGAAGAAGAGAAGAGAAGAGAAGAGTCTTAGTGTGACCGATTTAGAAGAAAATAAGAGTCTGAAATTTTTTCAGACAGCAGGGCAGCATGAAGAGAGTTAAAATGGAGGATATTTTTGTCTTAAATAAATATTTAGGTAGACAATGTAAAAATTAGTGTGGAGTGGATAAGTTTACAATTTTTATTTATATTTTGGATATTTTTGCTAAATTTTCAAAATAATATTAAAAAATATATAAAAAAAAATAGTTGTGCCAAGGATCCTATACGGTTTGGTCAACGATTTTGATGGTTAAAAAAAAAAAATTAAATTGCCCCGAGTAAAAATAGTCTATTTGTTTTTCCATGTGCAAGCATCGGGTTAAGAGCCACAATACCAACTAACTCTTATAAATGGGATATTTTAAATATTTTAAATTATTATTAGAGTCAACACTTAAATTTAATTGTAGTTAACTAATGTTGAGATAATTTTATATGAATTCATCCTAAAATTGTATATCGAAATAAAATAGTAAATTTTAGATAAATTGTATGTAATTTACTTATAATTAAAGTTAAAAAAATACTGCAACATGTACAACTTATCTGTATATTAATTGGAAAAAAAGTCTTAACATGGTATGAGACTGAGCAAAATATTAATTCGAAAGAAAATAATAATAATACAAAAATGGGTCCCTTATTAAAGTGAAGCATTGGAATAAATTTTAAAAGTAAACTAATCTATAAAATATCACTCTAATTAATTATATGGGTTTAACTATGTTAATGGGTTCTATAAAAAAAAAAAGTGAAATCATTTGAACCACAAAGTTGAACACTTAAATAGTATATATATTATTTTTATTACTCTTTATAAAAATGTAATTGTATGAGTAAACTTTTTCTCCCGTATTGGAATAAATCCCTCTCATTAGATGGCTTCCAAAATAAAAATAGATGTCCGGATCGTACTCGTATAGTTTAATCTTGTAGTTCCCGATAGTCCTCTGACCCATAAGATATTAGAATTTAAAAAAAAATAAAATACTATGTTGGATTCTAATTCCCATTATATAGGGTTTAGCTATGTTAAGATCTGTTTGGCTGCCATGTTGTAACCTTCATCGACTTCTTCTTCATCATCAATTCATCATCCAGCCTAGACATATGCCCTCCTCTCTTCCACCAGGACACTACAACTTTCTTTCTCCAAACCTGACTCGCAGCTAACACCAACTCCACAAAGTTTACAATGTTTAGGTTTTCCAAGGTTCTTTCTTTCTCTCTTTCAATGAAAAAGGGATTCTTTTGTTTCTGCTAATTCATGCTTCTTCTTTTTTCATGTTTCTTCAGAATAATAAGTTCAACAGCGACAATAGCGGCAGCAGCGGCGACAACAAGAACAACCACCAACAGAGAGAGAAGAGGAAGAGGGACAGGAAGCGTCCGTTGACCACGGCGGTCTTGAAGGTGGCGCTCAACTCCCGGGGTTGCATCAATAAAATTAACAAGTTGGTTTGGGGTTTCGAAGGTGAGATTCAAATCTAAAATATTACCGAACTGAATGATATCTTTTTTTTAAGTCATTAATAAACGTTGTCGTCTTCAAACATAACAGGGGTGACGGAGATGTCAATGGACATGGAGAGACAATTGGTAACTGTCAAGGGCACCATGGACAGTGAAGCACTGACCGAGTATTTGAAGGATACACTCAAGAGGCCGGTTGAGATAGTGCCACCTACGAAAGATGACGAGGATAAGGAATCTGACGACAGCGGCGATGACTCTAACAGGTATAATGCTAGGAATTACAGGTCCAGCCGGCATCGATAGGGCCGAGGTACGAGGGTGCCCCAAGTTAGGGATGGCCCCGGTTCGGTTCGAACTGGGCGGTTCGAACCGAACCGGCGGTTTTGAACCCGAACCTTAGGTTTCGGTTCAAAATCGGGCACCGGAACCGGGACAACCGGTCCCGGTTCCGGTTAGCCTTAAAGAAAAATCAGAACCGGCGGTTCACGGAACCGCCCGGTTCGGTTCCCGATTTTTTTTTTTTAAAAAAAATAAAAAAAACTTTTTAATTTTCACTAATATATATATATATATAATTATATATATATAAACAAATATATATATATCCCAACACTGTTGGGCCATATAATAATTTATATATAAACATGAGTAAATGGCCCAATACTATTGTTGAGCCACATATCACTTAAGTCATAACCCAACAAATGCTCATCCCTTTTATAAGCACTCAACTTTCTACACTTCTCTTTTTTTTTCCAATGTGGGACTACTTATAAGCACTCAACTTTCTACACTACAATTTTCTTTTCAATGTGGGACTACTTACTATCATTTTATATAAAACTTCATCTCCTACACTTCTCTTTTACTTTCAATGTGGGACTAGTGTAGACCATTTTTAACTATATTATCAAATCTCACATTGAAAGTGCACAAGACTTGAACCATCTTTACTTATCTATATATATAATCAATCCCACATTGAAAGTGAACATATTTTGAAACTACCTTTGCATATATATATATACACATACTTCTAAAGTTTTAATTGTCCATCCACAATGATTTATTACCTTTGGTTTATTCATTAGTTTAATTTTTTTAACTTTTTATTAAGTTTTTTTAATTTTTTAATTTGAAAAAAAAAATTCAAAATTTTTTTTTATTTGGGCCGGTTTCGGTTTTGGAACCGGCGGTTCAACCGACGGTTGAACCGCCGGTTCCAAAAGAACCGGGGGGGAACCAGAACCGTCGGTTCCCCCCCCCCCCGGTTCCAACCGGAACCGGGACCTCCCCGGTCCCGGTTCCGGTTAGATAAAAAAAGGAACCGGAACCGCCGGTTCGGTTCCAATGGCCATAACTACCCCAAGTGGCCATGGCGCTCCTTTTCTTATTTTAATATTATTTTTTTCTTATTTTATCTATTCCTTCTCGAGAAAAACTCGTGTGAGATCAATCTCACTACGTAAAGTCCGTTCAATTATCAATTTATCAATTAATGTATCATAAGTTGGGATTAAGTTGAAATATAAAGGTGGGATGTTTAGTATTACTTATTTACTTATCACATGTCATATAAGTTCAATAGACAAATCATAGGTTGCAATACAAAGGTGGAATGTTAAATATTATTCTTTTTGAAGTGAAAAATAGTGAGATATACATTCTTTAGACATTTTAAAAAAAAATATGAAAATAAGAAAAATAGGAATGTGTTTTTTTACTTTTATTAAATAAAAAGCGGAAAATGTTATTTCGAGGTTTTTCACCAATTTTTTTTTTTTAATTTTACTAGCTTGGTAAGGAGCATGTGAGACCTGTTACATGAATGTGGTTTATTTATTAAAAAAAATATATTAAAACTTCTAGATATTAAAGTTATATATATTATGAGGAATGTGTGGCAGATCGAATATATTAGATTTTGCAGGATTCAATATCTAATCTGATCATATTGCAAATGAATCTAATGCAATCTTATAGTAAAATTCAATCCAATCCGATTCAATTATTTTACAACCCAAACGATTTGATAAGTAATTGATTTAACAGATTTAATTATCAGATTTTTATATGAAAATTTATCATATGATCCAATCCAATGAATTTTCGAAATTTGGATTCATAAACCATACAAATAAAATCTCGACTTTGTGAATCCTATCTTAATGGTAGCACATTTAATTGTTTCTGGTTCATTATGGTTTATTATATTTTGTTATAATCTGGGAGCAGATGTGTTGGCATATCATCTGGGTGTAGATTTGGCATATCAATTTAAACAGGACTTTGCTGCATGTTTTCTTTGCAAAGCATTTGGACAAACAATGACTTAATTCGAAAAAACTTGCATACATCGCATCCGACTACTAATATCATACCATATGATATATGAATTAAATTTAATTGGTTATTCATACCATGTGATATGATATAAATGGATAAAATGCAATACATCCGATGTATATCAATGACTTGGGCGTGAGAGAAATATCACTGGACGAAACTCCTCTCATCTGATTTGAATCACTTATCATTTAGTTGTTGAGGAATGCAGTCGCTCCTTTACGGAGCGATAACATGTCCACCGCTTATTATTATTTTTTTTTCTAATTCTGTGTATAATTTTATTTAGTCCTTATATTTATATTTAACTTTTATTATCACTAAATTATTATAAATGTATCAAATTACCCTATACAATAATTTTTTTAATCGTGAAACGTAAATGAAATTACAATTAATTATTATTAAAATTTAAAAAGTAAAAGTAAAAAAAATTAATAATACTTAAAATTTAAAAATTAAATAAAATAATTCAAAATTGAACAAATTTCACACACAATATATATTGTCTTTTCGCTTGTATATATAATTTTATGATCAATTAACACAAGCCTCCATCACCATTGATGGAGATCTAATCTGTCTATTAATTTTAATGGACGATAAAGATCTAATCTGAAGATTTATTTTTTAATAATTATTATTTAAAAAATACTTTTTAAATAAATCCGAACCATCCATCATCTCAAAGATGGAGGGCTGAGATTTTTTATTTTTTAAAATTTTTATTTAATAAAATAAAATTTAAAAAAGTTAAAAAGACGATAATACCCTCGTGCATTTCAACAATAAGAAGACAGAATATATGAATGGATGTTTTTGTGGTGATAGTCGGCAATAAAATACTTACTCTCTGCAGTCCGCATGTGTGAATATAAAAAAAAATCCAAGTGCTCATGACAATTTGTAAGGAGTTTTGAGTGTTCATTCTTTTATAATAATTTCATGGTACAACAAAATCACTTGAGTTTTGGTTGTATTCACTTTTCTGTTATCTTTGTTTTGCATGAGTGGTCACTAGAGTAATGTGCATTGATCCATAGAGGTTTGACCAAATTTTTGAAGGAAACTATGGGCAATATATGCATAAAGAAAAGAAAAAAATTCAAGAACAACGAGCGTCTCTAACAACCACAATGAGGAGGAGCAGGTGTATGTATTGTTTTCCTTGGCACTGGTACAAGCTTTGTTTTAGCTACTTGACCCCATGTCTTGAAGAAGTTTTCTGGTATGTACTGTTTTGTTGTCTTAAAAGTTTTCGGATTTCGAAATTTGTGTTTTCATGATAAATTTATTGCTCATCTTAGGCCGAATACGGTCATTTTATCATTAGTCAGTCCTTAATTTGAAACTGTAAATACTCATCTTCTGCAGCAGATATGCTTGAGAAAATTGTGCATCATGGGTGGTACGGTCTTCAAGTAATACATATTGAGGTATTCAATAAATATGGCGAGCAGGAAGGTAAAACTTTTCTCTTCATACGATCTTATTTCTAGTTTCTTGTATTTTTGTGATTGTGATGTTATTGCCGTCATTGTAATATCAGGTACTTTACACAAGTCAAGTTGTTATTGACAAATGATAATAATTCTAGCTCTGGACATCAGAATTGGCTAGTGGATTGAGAGTGGGTGCTGTAATTGATTGTGTAAGCATTCTTAAGTTGGCTTCTTGCTCTACACAGAATCTGGAATTTAAATGGTCATTGTTGCTTGTGACCAACTTGTATGGAAGTGTTGAGGGTAATTCGCAAGCTAGACCAAGAAATGATTGATCTTCCAAAACTATTGGTTGTTGAGCAGTATCGGATTCTTTATGGCAGCGCATATAACTATGCAACAAATTTAGAAACTATGTGCTTACACTTCACGCTGCCATGTTTCGAGAGAGGGTGTGGAGTTGTATGTTCTGACGGATCTTGCATCGTGATTGTTGCTCCTCAGGTTGCCCTCCAA
This sequence comes from Xanthoceras sorbifolium, assembly GCA_003430845.1. Classification (NCBI taxonomy): domain Eukaryota; kingdom Viridiplantae; phylum Streptophyta; class Magnoliopsida; order Sapindales; family Sapindaceae; genus Xanthoceras; species Xanthoceras sorbifolium. Next base: position 2,976,436 of record CM010615.1, read on the forward strand.
CTCCATCAGCCAGTGGAAGCTCTATAACCAGCTACTGGCGGAGGGGAGGAGGGGCGGAGCAGGCCCGGCGGAGGCTCAGGGCGACCTGGGCGATCGCCCTAGGCCTCACTTTCAAGTGGGGCACCATCGGCCCAGCTATTTTCAAATTTTATATTTAGCTTAGTTACTATTTCAAGCCCGATAATACTATTCCAAGCCCAATAATATAAACTTCTAATAGGATATTCAATTGGGGCCCAACCACTACCAGCATCCAATACAATTATACAAAACAGTTTTTTTTTTTTTCAATTTTTTTTTTGTTATGGGAAGAAGGCCCAATTTGTATTTTTTTTGTTATTTTTGAACAATTTTTTTTTTTATTAGTTTTGGGCCCATTTTGTTTTAATAAAAAAAATTTATATTTGGAATATTATGAGAATTAAACTCGAGACCTCTCACACCAAGGAGAGTACTATACCATCAGACCCAACCACCACACTTGGTTATTTTATTTATTTTAACAATAATAAACCATTAGAGTAAAGTGCTACCCGCACCAAGGAGAGTACTATACCACCAGACCCAACCACCACACTTGGTTATTTTATGACCCAACCACCACACTTGGTTATTTTATTTATTTTAACAATAATAGAGTAAAGTGCTACGCAATTTTTTTAATAAGAAAAATTTAAATTTGGGATGTTCTGAGAATTGAACTCAAAACCTCTGAGGACCTCCCGCACCAAGAAGAGTACTCTACCACCAAACCCAACAACCACACTTGGTTATTTTATTTATTTTAACAATAATAAACCATTAGAGTAAAGTGCTACAGTATACCCCAGGCCTTTAAAAGTTTGACCCCTAATCAAGGGCACCAAAGGGCCACAAATTTTTTTTTTTCGCCCAGGGTCTCAAAACTTTGTGAGCCGGCCCTGGGACGGAGTAGCAAACTCACTTAGCGACATGGAAGCACTTGTTTTGTTAAGGGATCCCCTCCTTCTGATGACAAAAAACATTTCTGATGAAGTAAATAGTGATTTTCTTTTCTTGTTTCTTCTTCCTCTTCATTAATCATGCATGTATCCAATTGTAGTGTAAGAATTCATTGTTATATGTTAGAAACTTGTTCTTCAAGTTAGGGTGGATTGACTTTAGAAGTTCATACAAATACAACGTCTTATGCTTACTATGCAGATTCCATGGCAGAAACTTACAAGTCATTGTGGATTGAAATTTGCAAGTTCATATAAATACAATGGGTTTCCATTATGTAATTCATTGCTAGAAATAGATTTCTTAAGCCAGTGAAAAAAGGTTGTTCATTTTAATTAGAACAAATTATTTTTTAAAAAGCTATTATAAATTTAAGAGTTCTAATAAAAAAATATGATTCGACTCCAAAATTTTATTAAAAGGAATGTGAGCAATTTACCATTGGATCGCCCCGTGACAATTTCAGACAAAAAGATCATTGGCCAAAAACTAATTAATTACTTGTATCTGTAAGTTGAAGATCAATCTTTCCAACATGATGCTTATTTCCTCCATAAAATTTAAGTGAATATATTGAATCAATTAAATGCTTATAATAGAAAACACCGATACGTGAACAAGATAATTACTAGGATTATAAAATTTTCATTTCACATCTACTAAACAATTGTCACAAGAATTTCTCGACTTTTTTAAGATCGTTAATGAAGACGCCTCTAGTTGAACCTCAGCCTTCTGGTGAATGAAATCGACCCAAACTCAGCTTCCATTCTAATGGAGTCTCCTAAATGCGAGAATATTCTTGGACGTAAATCATTTATAATTTAGTCAGATATACGAATTTCATACCAGAAATAACGCACTTGCGGTGCTCTTAACTTTCCCATGCCATCCATTTCTATAATGGAACCACCTTTGTTGAACAAACTTGACCTTGTTTCGATATTTCGATCCATAGGTTGTCAGTTCGAATATATTTGAATTTCATTAAGATTTTTTTTGTGGATTTGGACTGATGAATGACATGAATATATAGAAAAAACTTGGAATATGCTAGTAATTTCTTGTCATAAGTTTTAATCCTAATTTGAAATATTTGAAACAAAACAAACTATCATCAAATCAAGATTGCAATTCAACAAAACGTGAGTGGTTCTGTGATCGAAATGTAATCTTTCATACTTTAAATAAATCGAGATTCACGTGAAACAGAAAATTAGGTATTTAAAAGGTAAAGTTTTAGAATCTGAATAAAACAAGACATCTTCGTGTGAAGATTGAAATAATTTTATTGGATAATTAAAAGGTAACCTTCTAAAATCTAAATAAAACTAAGCATTTTCATGTGAAGATTACACCCTGACAAAACTTTAGGTATCAAACTGTTATGTTTTAAAATTTAAATAAACAAAATATGTTCATGTAAAGACTACAATTTGACAAAACATTAGGTAATCAAAAGGTTTAAAAAAAACATCTTCATGCAATTATTGCAACGACATCACAAAATGTTTTCAAATTGAAGAGTAATATTCCAAAATTTAAATAAAATAAAGATATATTCACGTGAATACTGCAACCCAACAAAACTTTAGGTGATTAAAACATAACCTCCTAAAAAATTTAAATAAAATAAAACATCTTCATTTGTTTTTCTTAGAGAATTTGTGATCGGTACAATGGTACTTCCTTCAATATACATATGCATAACTACAAAATATAATTTAATAAAAATTCTTAGCTAGTTTAGTTAGTATAAATCTTTTATTATTTTACAAAAGGATTTTGGGATTGAATCCCACTCATACTACGGATATTTAATTTACGCTCAAAGGAGAATAGTGTGAAATAATTAAAAAAAAAAATTAAACTCTGCAAGTACTTTTCTACAAGGAAATTTGAATAAAAGCTCCATATACAAATATTATACCATTATTCTTTACATTCAATAAAAATACATATAAAACTTTCTACCTACTAAATGTATTTTAAACCTATTTTATTATTATAATCATCTTCTTCAAAATGTCACAATTTGACAGAAATTATACATAAAAAAGTTGATGAAAATACAAGTGAAACAAAGCAATGGAAGTGATTTAAGAAAAATCAAGCATTGTTTTATGATTATACAAAAATATATCATTATTGATCACTTAATTAAGGGTGAATTACAATAAAATCGTAAATTTAATCTTAATTACACGATAGTGAATTTATCCTCTAAGAAAACTTCAATTGAATATCTTAGCGTATTAATTAAATTATTGATGATCTTAACTAGAATACACTTGATATTATTGATCGTTTGGATGTCATCTTGTAATTCATTGCTAGAAATAGAATTCATAATGCAGCAAAGGAAAAAAAAGTTTAATTTAATAAAAGACAAATTAAATATTTTTTTAATTATTTTTAAACTATCATAAATTTAAGAGTTAGGAGAAGAAAATATGATTTGAATCCATAATTTTATTGATAGGGACGTGAGCAATTTTCCATTGAATCGCCTCATGATAATTTCATACAAATAGATAATTGACGAAAAACTAATTAATTACTTGTATATGTAAGAACTTGAAGATCAACATTCCAACATGATGCTTGTTTCCTCCACAAAATTTAAAAATGAATATATTGAATCAATTAAATACTTTACACTAGAAAATACCAAAACGTGAACAAGATAATTACTATAACTATAAAACTTTTCATTTTAACATCTACAGAACAATTGTCAGTAGAATAAATCGATTTTTTTAGGGTAAATTATAATAGAATACCCTCACATTTAGTTATATTGTAATAGAATCGTACTTTTACTTAAATTACAACTAAGTACTTTAGATAATTATCCATATGGTTCCTAACGTATTATAAAATATTATTTTTTAATATATTTTTACTATTTTAACTCATATGGTCCCTAACTTTTTAAAATATATCAATTTTAATCTCTATGACTAAAATTTTGACGGTCAAACCTGACATAAAGTATAAATTGATCATTTTATACTTTTTTATTAAATTATTAAATTAGAAAGATGCTTTTACCCTATAATTTTTTAACAACTTTACCTATTTGGATAGTCCAATAAAAAAAATGATATGTGTTATAAAAATTTATTTTTTTAAAAAACACTTAAAAAGAATTAAATAATAAAATAAATATGATAAAATTTATTATAAATAATGAATAAATATAAAAATATTGTAAAAATTAAAAAAATCTTAAAAGTAATATCATTTATTAAAAATAAAATAAAATTTAAGATTAAATACTTATAAAACTCAAAATTTAGTAATTTAATACATATATATATACACATATTGTAAATTTATATATATTGTAATTTTATTATTATATTTTTATTTTTATAATATAATAATAAATGTGTGTGTATATATTGTAATTTTATAATTATATTTTATTTTTATAATATATATATAATGTATATATAATATATAATATACTCTAAAATATGTATGTATAATATTTTAACATTTTACTTTTTTTAACTAAATTTGAGTTTTATAAGCATTCAATCTTGATTTTTTGTTTAATAAATGATGTTACTTTTAAATTATTTTTAATTTTTAATTAATTTTATTTTTTTATTTAATCCTTTTTAAGTGTTTTTTAAAAATAATTTACGTTTTTATAACACATGTTGGTGTGCTGTCGCAGGCAACCAAAAATAAAACCTATACTCCTGAAAATATATGTAGTAGTGCGAGTAATGATTGTTCCCACAGAGAGTATCTAGTCTAGTTTTATGTTATGTGAATAAAACTGGGGGGTATTTGCATATAACAAAAGCAATTTTAATTGAAATATCGAAATCAATCAAAAGAACAAACATTGGTTTAAGTCAACATCCACCATCAGAATTTTACAACTGATCATCGATGCAAGTATATATCAATTCACACTTTGAATATTCACCGTTGGAACTATTTTTTTATCTCTCTTTAGTCACAATTAATTAGAAAACATGTGATCTAATTAGTCCTAACTACTAAATAATCCAAGACAAGCACTAAAGGTTAATCTAGTAAAAGCCTTAAGAATTAGAGAGGTCGATGAAGCTAAACAACACAAGTACAATCGGTTGCATTTAATTTAGTCGAGTGTTCCTCCTAAGATTTAATAATTTTTGACACAGCAAATCATTAAATCTTAATTACTTCACAAATTAGAGGGATCAAACAATTACGGATTTGATTTCTAATCTAGCAATAGATTGCAACAAATAATAAACTAGTAGGCCTCCTAATAATTAAACAAAACAATCATGAAAATAGGCACAGAAGAACATCTGATACTTAAAATATAAATTAAACAATAAAACGAAAAGATCTCACAGTTTTATTGATTCTGAGGCTTCCGTTTCCTTCGACCAATTATAAAAATTTAGCCACGCAGGGCCATAAAGAAAACTCAAAGAAGAAGTTAGAGAAAAGGGGAGAGAACGCGAAAGAGACTTGCTGGTCTGATGATTAGAATTCTTTATACACGTTAACTACTCTATTGGAAATTTACCAAAACTCTAAGACTAAGCTAACAATTATGCTAAAATTCAAAGTCTGACTAATTAATGAAAATGCTAAAAATAAAATAAAGTCCTAATACAAATAGGAAAGTGGTGATTTCAACTGTAATTTTTCGTGCACCAGATCTGGAAGCTTCCAAAAATAAACCGTGTCACTTGCATGCTAAGAAACGTTCCAGAACATCAACAGTGCAGGTGCGGCAACGTCAAGCCCGATGTCAACCTTGATGCTGCCAGTATCTCTCAAAACTCAAAACATTATAGTTGTAGAGCTATTTCTTGTCGTTCCATAGCATATTGAATCATAGCAATCGAAGCTTGGATGAGAAAGTTATGCCCATATTATGAAATGATGTCGAAACTGTCAAAAATCGCCCGGTTAACTTTGTTTTGCATTTAACGCCTCCATTTGCATCCTAAATCAAAATATAAGAATAATCAGTATATTTAGGCACCAAATAAGTATAAAAGACTAAACATTATGGGAGAAAAATAGGACATTTTACATTCTCATCACATGTCAATTTCTTATTGGATTTAAATTGGTCAAATTGTTCAAATGTAAAAAGCTGGAAGGTAAAATAGTCTTTCTAATTTTATAATTTAATTAAAAAAAGTAAAATGGTCAATTTACACTTTATGTTAGGTTTGACCATCAAAATTTTGGTCAATATGGACAAAATTAATGTATTTTGAAAAAGTTAGGGACCATATAAGTTAAAAAAGTAAAAATATATTAAAAAGTGATATTTCATAATAGTTAGGGACCAAATTGATAAATTATTCGAGGCATTTAGCTGTAGTTTAAATAAAAGTACAATTTTATTGCAATATAACTAAATGTCAGGGTATTTTATTGTAATTTACTCTATTTTAATATAGTTAATGAAGGCGCCTTGATAAGATGAGGTTGGCTCAGTGGTATGCTCCTCACATTTACACCTTGAGGTTGTGAGTTTGAATCGTGTCTTCCTCCCTCAAATCCCTAATTAATGATAATAGCTCAAAAAAAAATAAAAATGAAGGCACTTATATTTGAACCTTAGTCTTCCGGTAAACGTAATCCACCCAAACTCAGCTTCAATTTTATGAAAGTCGCCTAAAGACAGAGAACATTTTTGGAAATGCACTCGCCTGATGAGGACATAAATCGATTATAAATTAGTTAGACGTGCGAATTTCATACAAGAAATAGAGCACTTGTTGTGCTCCTAACTTTCCCATGCCATCCATTTCTATAAAGGAACCACCTTTGTTGAACAAAGTTGACCTTGCTTCATATTTTGATTCATAGCTCGTCTAACATTCGAATTTATTTAGATTTTATTAAGAGTTTTGTGGATTTGGGAAGATAAATGATATCGAATATATAGAAAACTTGGGCAGTCTAGATGAGGTAGCACAAAATACTAACGGAAGCTTGAAACAAAACAAACCACCGTCAAGTGAAGATTGCAATTCAACAAAACGTGAATGGTTTTATGGTTAAAATTTAACGTTGTATGCTTTAAAGATTGTAACTTGATAGAGAATTAAGTAATTAAAAGATAATATTCTAAAATTTAAATTAAATATGACATCTTCACGTGAAGACTGCAAAATTCTATTGGGTAATTAAAAGGTAAGTTTCTAAAATTTAAATAAAATAAAAAATGTTCATGATAAAAATTATAACTTGACAAAACTTTAGGTAATTAAAAGGTTAAAAGAAAAAAATATCTTCACGTAGTTATTATAACTTGACAAAATATTTTATAATTAAAACGTAACGTTCTAGAATTTAAATAAAGTAAAAAAAATCTTCATATAAAAACTAGAATCCTACAAAACTTTAGGTGATTAAAACATGACCTTAAAATTTAAACAAAACATCATATATTTTTCTTAGAGAATTTATGACAAATATCATGATACCTTCTTCAAAATACATTATTGTAAGCTACTTCACCCTGGGGTCCTTTGACTTTGTATCATGAAAAAGAAATGGAAAAGTTATAAGATTCTCAAAAGTGAGGGTCCAAATTCACTAATAAAAGTGACCACACATTATTGTAAGCTACTTCACCCTGGGGTCCTTTGACTTTGTATATTAACCACTAGAGAAAAAGAATATATATGCATACAAGTTGCATCTATATATATTTATTTTTGGGGCCCAAGTTGACATATTAAATAGTAACCATATACGGTAAAAGAGAAAAAAAATGATGACTGATTTTGCTTTTTGACAAGGCTTTGCATTCTCTTGTGGTTATGTCATGATTTTTGGTGCATTTTACACCCTTGCTTGAGCTGTGAAGTTGTTTTATAATTCTTCTCTTCTTCTTTCCATAGTATTACTTTAGTCTGGGTTCGTATGCAGAATTAGATTGGACTATTTTTTATAGAATATGATAGGATTGAATTTGACTAAATTAGTTCATTGATGTGTGTGGTGTGATTTAGAATAGACTAAAAATAATAATGTTATTTGTTTGATTTATTATGGAATTTAATAAAATTATATTCGATTAAATTAGTAAAAATATTTTATAATTAACATCAAATTTTTAAAAATTATATTCAATTCTATCATATTCTGCGTAACAAATATAACCTTAACGGATAAAATAAACCATGTAACTTAAATTTTTTGGTATATATAAATGATAAAACTAAAACTATAAAAAGTAACTCATAGATATATTCACTATTGTTGTGAATATGTTGGAATGATAGTGTATCATTCTCTCTATATTTATACAAAAAATTAATTATAAAGAGATATCATTTGGGACCCATATCATTTGACGATGGTGATAAAAACTGCTCATTCGGACGTTAATATTTTAAATTATAAAATATAAATTCATAGTATTTAATAAATATATTCGATGTCAAGGATAAAAATATCCTATCACTTTCTGTAGTCATAATCTATCACTTTCTTTTCTTTTTGTAACTACAAAATCTAACATCCCATCTCTTTTTGGAAATCTAATATCCAATACAATGAAAGGGCAAAGTTGACATAAATTGCTCACTAGAAAATATAATATCAAAATTATATTGATTTGTGACTTTCACAGGTCAAATTTTGATTATTTTATTAATATTTATTTTTATCATGTGATTCATGTAAGAGCTCTTTAAAAAGTATGCATGTGGACCTATTTTATAATTACAATGAAAAGGGATCGGTCAACTTTTTATAATGATAGCAATGCATTAATTTAATTTTTAATATGTAATATGTCGACATTATCAACTATAAATTTATTCCCTGCACTTATAATTAAAGTTTAAAAAATAAATTATTATTTATTACACAAATAAATACTAAAAACAATGAATATGGATACTTTAATAGTTGTTAAATTCATTAAAAATGAGTCGTCCATACTTTTGGACGTAAAAGTGATTATTCTTAATATTCTTCGTACTTTACAAGTCCACACATTGAAAAATTTTTGTAACACGTCAGTGTAACTCAGTTATTTTTTTTTTTTTGACATATTATTTACAGTGTTGGCGATTCGAATCTGAGACATTGTCAGATTGAATGAACACCTTTATCGCCGAGCCACATTGGACAATGGTGTAACTCAGTTACTTTTGATCTTACAAAATTTGTGTAATCTTTTTCTCAGGAGGGAATTTGGCTTGAAGATTATTCTTCTTGTGTGGAGAATCTAATTCTAAATAATTGTTAAATTTGATGTTATTTTTAATTTTTTTTTTATGAAAGTCATTTTTTCTAAAAAAGAAATTTTTTTTTTCAATTTTGATTAAATCTTAAAAAGCCTCGTTCTTTTTTCTTTTTCTTTTTTGTCTTTTTAACTTGAAAAAAGGGGAATTGAACTTGTGACCTCAATTTGATTAAAATGTATGGTTACCATCAGCTTATATTATGATACTCAATTATAGAAAATAAAATAAATTAATTAAGTTTATATTGTAATATTTGAATATAGAGAAAAGTTGGGTTAGTTTCATAAGGCCCGAAACCCAACTCAGGAGAGGAGTCAGGCGGGTCTTGTCATATATATTTCTTTTAAAATATATTTTTTTTCTTGTCATTTTGGCACTTAATAAAGACATTAATTGGTAAGGGTTATATGGTAAATTGACATTTATATTAACAATAAAGACTAAAAAAAGATATATAAAGAGATGAAATGACCATTTTGAACGCGCCTAACGCGTGGTGCCCCTAAAACTCCTCTTCGTCAACGCGCAACCCCTTTCACCCCTATTTGTGGCCGTGAGTGGTGAGATGAGTGAAATCTTCAGATTTAAACCTCATAACAGCGAGGAGACAAAGATGAATAAAGTAATAAAGCCTGTGATGATGGGTTCGAGCTCGAAGCGTGCAACGTCAGGAGATGAGGAAAATCGGCCGATTGTGCAGAAACCAACTATGGACAGCTTCAAATCGAAGCTGTTGGGTATGTCACAGCCGAGTTCTTGGAACGGATTTAGCTCCACCAGTGAGCGATTGAAGATTGATGAAGGAGATATTACGATTGTGGATGGCCCTGATGGCAAGATGATGAAGATTTCTGAACGTGTTGAGAAGCAACTATGGAAACCATGGGAAAGTGCTCTGCTTTTGAAGAATATGGGTAGGTCTCATACCTTGAAATTCATGCAAGCTAAGCTGACCCAGAAGTGGCCTCTAGTGGGTCAATGGCAATTAACAGACATGGAAGATGGTTACTTCGTGGCCCGATTTCAGTTGAAGACAGATTTGGACATGGTGCTAACTGGGGGGCCCTAGGTTATCAATAACCAGTATCTTGTAGTGCAGCGATGGAGACCGAATTTTGTTCCAGGTGAGGAACCAATTAAACACATGGCTATTTGGCTTAGGATCTCTCGACTGCCTATGGCATGGTTAAACACAGACCTCCTTTGGAGGATTGGTAATATGCTCGGAGCCACCTACAAAGTAGATCCTATTACTGAGACGCAAGCTCGGGGGAGATTTGCTAGAATCTGTGTAGAAATTGATATTTTCCAGCCCCTTCTAGGCTCCCTTCATGTGCAAAAAAGAACTATCAAGGTTGAGTATGAGAATCTTGGGCTCATCTGTTTTAAATGTGGCAGATATGGGCATAGTAAGGAACTGTGCAGGGACGGTATTGAGGAACCAGCTAACATGGAGGTGACTGAGAAGGTAGTGGGGGAGTCCAATAGAAAGAAGAACCCCTACGGCCCATGGTTATCTGTTTCGTACAAGCGTTATGGAGGTCGCGATGGGAGAAAAAATTCTGGAGGAGCAGGCAATTTGAATACTGGGCATGGCAATTATGGAGACATGTAGAACACTAAGCCCAGCAGGGGTAATGGCAACCGATGGGAAGGAAACATCAATGATTTCCAAGTTAATTCAGGGAGGATTCCTGCTAAGAACACTGGTAATATCCAGAAGGAAATTTTGGCTGATAAAATTGTTGACAGTAATGGTAGCAAGGCGGGACAGCTCAAGAAAGTAGCGGTACAAGCTAGTGGAAAAAGCAAAGGGTCCAGATTTATGGTGCTGGCAGATGATGCTGATGCTAATGAAGCTGTCATAGAGCACGTTGGTACCAAGACTACTCAGAATAATTTGGGGAAGAATAAGGAAGTTCTTACGAAAATATCGAACACTTTGAACAAGAATCTAAGGAATGATAATCAAGGAAAGAAAGCCTCTATCTCTTTGACGAGGGTTAAAGCGAACAAGAAGGCTGTGGTTATCAAGGTCGGTAACAGCGGGGAAAGGAATTTGGATGTGAATGAGACCCGAACAGGGAGAGTTAAAGTCAAGAAGAGTACTAAGAACACTCAGAATGGGGTTGAGGAGATTAATGCATCTGAGGAGGAATTGATGGATGACTCGGCTGTGCTCCAACACCTTCACCAGAATATGGTGGCTTCAACGGCGCAAAAATCCCAAGACAACCAGAGCATTGATCCTGGAGATGGAGCTGACCAACAACCCAATAGAAGAAGTAATGATGAGCCTACCACTGCGATTGACACTACTTTGTATATTGACATTGCTGGCCCAGCAAAGTTTGATGAAGTTGCCTCTAATGTTGACTGAGGCTATGGAGGTCGTTTTGAATTAAGGTCATCCCTAAGGTGTGTGTTTCCTTTCACTCTTTATTAATGATTTGCACGTGGAATGTTAGGGGTGCGGGTAAAAAAGGTTTTGCTAGATTAATAAATGATATGAAAAACACTCATAATATTGATATTTTTGCCATTCTTGAACCTAGAATTAGTGGCAAGAGGGCTACTTCTATAATTAGGAAACTGGGGTTTGCTAGTAGCTTTATTGTGGAGGTCGATGGTTTTTCTGGAGGTCTTCGGTTGTTGTGGAAGCCTACTAGAGTCAGTGTTGGGGTTGTTGCGAGTTCTAGTAAGTCCATCACTGCTCTTGTTGGTGAGAATGCTAAAGTTTTTGTCCTTACAATTGTGTATGCTAGCCCTAATGTTATGTTTAGGAGGTCTATTTGGGGTTATTTACATAAAATAAGAAAGTGTTTTAAAGGTCCTTGGCTTGTGGCAGGGGACTTCAATGAGATAGTTAGCCTCTCGGAAAAAAAGGGGGGGGGGGGGGGGGGGGGGGGGCATTTTAGTAAAAGTGGGTTTTTGGAGTGGATTAATAATAACGGGCTTATTGATATGGGCTTTATTGGGCAGAAGTTTACGTGGATGGCCAAAAGAGGGGTGGGAGATGAGATATGGGTTAGATTAGATAGAAGTCTTTGTTCTATGGAGTGGAGATTGTTATATCCTGAGGGTTTTGTTCGTCACCTTCCCAGAATGAACTCTGACCATTGTCCATTACTTATCCAACCTATGAGTAGTCAAATTTCAAATGGGCATCACAAACCATTTCGGTTCCAAGCTATGTGGTTGAAAAGTAATAATTTTAGCAATGTGGTTAGCAATGCTTGGGGGTATAGAAATATGGAGATTGGGGAGAAAGTGGGGCTTTTGTCCAAGCACCTGATTCAGTGGAATAAAAATGAGTTTAGGTGTATTTTTAAAAATAAAAGGAGACTTTTGGCTAGGATCCAAGGGATTCAAAATATTCTCAGCAGAAGTTTTAGATTTAGCCTGGACAAGCTAGAGAAAAAACTTATACATGACTATAATACCATTGTTGAACAAGAAGAAATTTTTTGGCTTCAAAAGTTTAGAAACTGCTAGCTCAAGGAGGGGGATAAGAATACCAAGTTCTTCCACCTTTCCACCATGATCCGTAGGAGACGTAATAAAATTGAGGGTCTTAAAAATGCGGATGGGGTTTCGGTTGAGAACAAGGATGGCATGAAGGCCATTGCGGTGAGTTACTTTAAGAATCTGTTTACTGACGTCTTCACTCAATGTGATAACAGCTCTATTCCTAGACTTTTCCAGAGCATCTCGGCTAGGGAGAAATCCTTGCTCAATAGGAGGGTGAGTGAGGAGGAGATTCATAGAAACCTTTTTGGCATAGGTGGCATGAAAGCTCCAGGGCCGGATGGGTTCCTAGCTATCTTCTTTCAGAACTTTTGGGAGATTTGTAAGTTTGATTTAATTACTTTTGTGATTAATTGTTTTGAGAATGGGAAGTTTGATGCTAATATGAACCAAACCCTGATTACTTTGATCCCGAAGATTGAAAGTCCAATGGAGATGTCTCATCTTAGACCCATCAGCTTATGTAATACTATGTACAAAGTTGTGAGTAAAACTATTGTTCAGAGACTCAGGGGGCTCCTCCCTAAACTCATAAGCCCTAATCAAGTTGCCTTTGTGCCTGGGAGACAGATACAAGATAATATTATTATTGCCCAAGAGGTGCTCCACAAGTGTAGAATGGCAAAGGGGAAAAAAAGGCTTCATTGCTTGGAAGATTGATCTCATGAAAGCCTATGACAAACTCCAGTGGGGGTTCATTAGGGAAGTGCTTACTGAAATTGGTATTGAAGGAAAAATGCTTGAATTGATTATGTTCTGTGTGACTAGTGTGGAGTACAAAGTGGTATTGAATGGCGAGCTCTCTGAGGCCTTTAAGCCTGGCTGTGGGATCAGACAAGGAGACCCCCTATCTCTCTATATCTTTGTGCTATGCATGGAGAAGCTGTCGCATTTAATTGAGCAGAAAGTTGAGGAAGGCATGTGGAAAACTATTCAAATTTCTAGATGGGGGCCTAGAATATCTTACCTCTTTTTTGCAGATGACTTGATCCTTTTTGGTGAGGCTTCGGATCACCAGGCTGCTGTTATGAAGACTTGCTTGGACTGCTTTTGTGAAGCCTCAGGACAACAAGTCAGTTTCAGTAAATCCAGAGTTTTTTTTCCTCCTAATTTGAGTATTCAGCAAATTAGAAACATGGCTCATATTTGTGATTCTCCTAGTACGAAGGATTTAGGTAAATACTTGGGAGTGCCTCTTATTCACAGTCGCATCAATAACCGTACTTATATTGAGATTGTGGATAAAACCCTTAAGCGTCTTACTTCGTGGAAAAGTGCTACATTATCCTTTGCAGGAAGAATTACTCTTATCAAAGCCGTCACTTCAGCTCTTCCAGTTTATGCTATGCTATCAGTTAAACTCCCAGCTGGTATTTGCAGTAATTTGGATAGGATTAATAGGAATTTTCTATGGGGTCATACGGAGGAGAAGAAGGCCGATCACCTCATTAAGTGGGATACGGTGTGTAAGCCTAAGAGTAAAGGTGGGTTAGGTTTAAAAAAAAATGAAAAACTTGAACCAATCCTTACTTGCTAAAGCTGGATGGAGAATGATTCAACCAGGGGCGGGGCTGTGGAGTTCTCTGCTTCACAACAAATACTTCAAGAATGGTGTGCTCTTAGATAAGTTAGGTAAGTCCAAAGGTACTTGCTCTAGCACTTGGAGAGGCATCACTTTTGGGGCTGCAAACCTTACTAAGGGGCTGCTGTGGAGACTTGGAGATGGGAAATCTATTAATTTTTGGACTGAGAGGTGGCTGCCAGATTTAGGTTCCCTTGAAGCTCATGCTTGTATCCAGCTCAATGAAGACAAGTTGAAGGAGAAAGTCTGCTGCTACTTTGATAAAGGGAGCTGGGACATTCATAAGTTGAGGGTTGTCATCCCAGAAGCCTTGGTGCAGCGTATTATTTGCGTTTATGCAAATGGCAATGCCAATGAGCATGATAAACTAATTTGGGGGCTGTCGAACGGAGGGAATTTCACAGTTAAATCAGCCTATGATCTTCAATGTGGGGTTGCTGACGTTACGGAGTGGGACTGGAATTTTATTTGGCGCTTTAAGCTGCCCCCTAAAATAACCCACTTTTTATGGCTATTGTTACATGGTAGGTTGCTCACCAATGTGCATAGATGCAGCAGAGGTCTAGATGATGTTGCTACTTGTCCTAGATGCAACACCAGCGATGAGGATCTTAATCACCTACTAAGGGACTGCAATTACTCAATAAACATCTGGAGAAGTATATGGGGTTGTGGGAGAGCTTCTACTCTTCTTAAGGGTGATTTAAATACCTGGTTACGTTGTAATTTAAAGGACAAGAGCTGTAGTGACAATATGATCCCTAACTTCCTCCTTTTTGCTTCTACTTTGTGGTTCCTATGGAAGTGGAGATGCAGTAGTATCTTTGATGATAAGTTCAGCCTTCCTTTTTGGCCAAATATTGTCATTAAAAGGTATTGCAAAGAGTGGTTGCAAGCTAATGAAAGTGGCAAAAGAGACTGTTCTGAGAATTCCCATTTGATTGTGTGGCTGCCGCCGTGTGAGGGATGGATTAAATTAAATGTGGATGGAGGTAGGAGCAGTTATGGTGGCAAGATATATGCAGGAGGCATATGGAGAGACAACAATAAGAGGTGGTTGGGAGGTTTCTCACTCAATAGAGGAGTTGGTTCTGTGCTTGAAGCTGAAATATGGGGAATATATGAAGGTCTACAAGCTGTTTGGGAGGCAGGTCACAGGCATATTGTTCTAGAGTCTGACTCTCTGTCAGCTATCAAGCTGCTGCACCAAGATAACATTGACAACCACCCTTTACTTAATTTAATCTTGAGCTGCAAGGATTTTATTAGAAGAGAATGGGACTGTGTGATTACTCATGGTTTTAGAGAAAGCAACCGTGTGGCAGATGGATTAGCTTTTCTGGGCAAAAATATGGTGGCTGGCATCATTTACTATGAGGCACCTCCTCCTCAGATAGCTAGGTTGTTTTTGGATGACCTGTGTGGCATTCCTACTATGAGGACTGTTTCTCTTTAGCTTCTCTGTTTTTTTTTGGGCTGTTGGCCCTCCATTGTACCCAAAAAAAAAAAAAAGATACATAAAGAGATTGTCTTGTGGATCCTTTCAACTACCACCCTAATATTAAAATCTCGAAGAGTTTTGGATTTTATTTAAATATTATATTTAAAGTGAGTCAACGTCCACTTTATGGAATGGAATCTATGAAAGCACCAAAGTATCTTCCATATAGCATGTATTATCATCCGATCTCGTGTTTAGTTATTAATTTCATCCTGATCAATTTATAATTAATTTTATAATTATATCATTCAAAATAAAAATAAAAATTATCACTCAAAATTTTTTGATCCGATATCTTACAATTCGTGATGTTGTTAACTCTTGTTTTTGAATATATGAGAGATTATAAAAGCGAGTTTTCACGGTTGCATTTTATAATTTAAGCATACTTGCATAATTGTTCTCTCGTGTTATTCTTTCTCTCTTTCTTTTACTTTAAGTTTATTATATTATGTTATTATTGTATTTCATAATATTTTAATTGATTTAATTTTGAATGTAATTAATTTTTTTTCCTAAGTTGGTATTATAAAAACTTTTTTTTTTTTATTTCAACAAAACTTCTATTACAGAAGACCAACAAGGAAGCTAGGTTCAGGATTGAACCAACAAAATTCCTCCTTAGAGGAAAAGGCTAGGGAAGCAAGAGAATGTGCCATTCCATTCCCTGAACGAAGAATGGCATGACAGTTGGAAACTCCCACAGCCCTAAATAGAGCCTTAACATCAGAAATAATAGGGTCCATAACAGAACAAGGAAGAGAGTTAAACACCCTAGCCACAACATTAACAGCATCTAACTCAACCCACTCAATAATCAGGTTGAACTCCTTCGCCAGTAGCAACCCCTCTCACAACGCCAGCAGCTCGCCAAGCTCAGCAAGAAAAAACCCCAAGAGGGGCTTAGCAGAAGCTGCAACAACCTTGCCCTGAGAATCACGTACCACTGCACCAGAACCCATCACAGAACAACCAGTCTTCACTGCTGCATCGGATTTCAACTTCAGGGAGCCTGCGGGAGGGGGCGACCACGGAGAAGAGCGAGGCTGCCTGAGGAGCTGGAGAGGAGAGCCAAAGACCTTCTGGGTACCCTGAAATTCACGAAGCAAAGAGAGTTACCAAGAAACCAAATCAGCACTAAACCTGGGGGATTTAGAATGACAGACAGCATTCCTTTCAGACCAAATCCCCCACAGGATCATGCAGAATTCCTCGAACTCTGCTCTCTTAGCCCTAACAAAAACCCACAAGATCAAATGAAAACAAGAAATATGGCACTGCAAATTGAGAATGTCCCAGAAAACAGTGGACTCCCAAATAGGGCACACGGAGCTGCACCAAAAAAGGGCATGGGCTGAGCTCTCGGGAGCATCACCGCATCTAGAACAACACGGGTCAACCACAATCTTCCTAGAGCAAAGATTACAAAGAGACGGAATGGCATTGAGACAAACTCTCCATATGAAGATTTTAATTTTGGGGGGGATGTTGAGATTCCAAAGTGCAAGCCACCATTTCGAATCCGGACACGAGGAGGAACCTTTGAGGGAGAGTTTTTCCTGCGCTGCAACTCTATACCCACTCTTCACAGATTACTCCCCATTCTTATCAAAATGCCAGATTAAGGAATCATTACAATCACCAAAACTCAGAAGAATTTCCAGAATATAATCCCTATCCGCTGCCACAAAGACCTGATCAAGCTTAGCCAAATCCCAAGAATGGGAAGAAGGGGAAATAAGAGAAGCGACCATGAGATCATCCACAAGGGCAATCGAGAAGGGTCTGAAAGTGGACGCCCTTGGAATCCAAGGGTCCTGAAAAGCACTGATATTCTTACCATTACCTACCCTCCAACGAAGGCCTTTAATAAGAAGACTTTTACCCCAAACCAAACTCCTCCAGAGATGAGAACTCCCCTGTTTCAGCGAGACAGATAAGAAATCCTCCTGCCTGAAATACTTTGCCTTAAGAACTCTAGAAACCAACGAGTCTTTATTCATAACAATTCTCCAAGCCTGCTTGCCAAGAAGAGCTTGATTAAAAAGAGATAAATCTTTAAAACCAAGCCCCCCACAAATTTTCGGAGAGCACAACTTGTCTCTAGAGACCCAGCAAATTTTCTTATTACCATCTGAGGCACCCCACCAAAAGCCCATAATCATAGAGCACAGCTCATTGCACAGAGCAGAAGGCAACTGGAATATACTCATAGTGAAGGTAAGGATAGCTTGTGCCACTGCTTTGATAAGAACTTCTTTCCCGCCCATCGAGAAGAGATTGCCCTTCCACCCTCTGATCTTACGCCATACTCTCTCCTTAATGTCACTGAAGGTTTTCCTTTTATTTTTTCTCACCATGGTTGGAAGGCCAAGATATTTGTCATGAGCTTGGGCATTAACTAGACCCAGCCAATTCAAGATACTAGCGCTGCAGACATCTTCCACATTTGGGCTAAAGGTGATGTTGGACTTTTGCAGATTAATCCGCTGGCCAGAAGCTTTCTCATAGACATTTAGGATCTGTTTCAACTTCTCACAATTCTAAACTGAAGCCCTGCAAAAAACAATACTGTCATCTGCAAAAAACAAATGACTCACTAGTGGGCTCCCGTGACTACATCTCATACCTAGAGATTGCCTATTAGATTCGTTACCTTTGATAAGAGAAGATAAAGCTTCTGTACAGAGAAGGAAGAGATACGGAGACAAAGGGCATCCCTGCCTTAACCCTTTTTGCGGAGTGACTTCCCCTACAGACTTTCCATTTATCAGGAAGGAAAGTTTGGAGGTCGACACATAATCCATAACAGGGGCTCTAAACGGATTAGGAAACCCTAGTTTCTCCAAAATGATCTCCAGGAAGCCCCATTCCACACGGTCGTAAGCCTTACTCATGTCAAGTTTAATAGCTGCATACCCTCTTTTACCATTTTTCTGTTTCTTGATAGAATGGAGAAGTTCAAAAGCAACCATAATGTTATCAAAAAGTAACCGCCCTGGTACAAAAGCACTCTACTTCGAAGATATAATGTGCGGCAGAATTTCTTTCAACCTATTTGCCATAACCTTGGAAACAGTCTTATAAATAACACTGCAAAGGCTGATGGGCCTAAAATCGATCAAACGCTCCGGATTTTTAACCTTTGGAATCAGGACAACATTAGTAGCATTGAAATCCTCGATTGAGCATCCACCATTAAGAACATTAAGGCATACACTAGAAACATCCTCTCTAACCACATTCCAAAATTTCTGAAAGAAGAGAGCATAGATGCCATCGGGGCCAGGGGCCTTATTTGGACCCATTTCAAAAACTGCAGCACGCACCTCTGTTCGGGTGAAAGCCTCTCCAAGTCTGCCTGCCATATGGGCATCAACTTTACGCTCAAGAAAGGAGGAGGCAGCAGAAAAATCGAAGGATGATGGCTGGATAGACTTGAACAAATCTGAGAAGTAATCAAAAACCACACTAGACATACCCTGCTCCGACTCCCTACGGATCCCTCTACCATCCACCAGCGAGCTAATCATATTCTTCTTCTTTCTGGCCGTCGCTCTTTTGTGAAAAAATTTAGAGTTCTTGTCCCCTGCGAGTAGCCAATCAACCCTCGACCGCTGTTTCCAATATAATTCCTCCTTGGAGAGGAGGCTTTCCAATTTTTGTTCCCTAAGCTTGATATCATTAAGAACCTGTTCATATTGCTGCCTATCATAGAGAAGATTGAGCTCACATCTTTTCCTATCAATGGCTTTCCTCAAAAATCCGAACTTGACTTTACTCCAATTTTCCAGCCGATCAGCACACACAACCAGCTTATCTTTTAAGCCTCTACCAGAAGTATCACTATCAAACCCTCCCCAGACCGAGCTAATCACAGAATAGCACTCTTCATCTTTAAGCCAAAAAGGCTCAAATCTGAACTTCCGATCACTATCGCCACTAATATTGGGACCACCATGCACAAACTTGGCCGAAATCGGCCTATGATCAGAAAACATAAAACCTAAATGCTCAACTTTAATCCCCGAAAACAAATTAACCCAATGACTGGTAGCAAAAAAAACGATCCAATCTTTCTTGAACATTTCTATCACCCCCCCCCCCCCCCCCCCCCCCCCCCCCCCCCCCCCCCCCTTTTATTATTCCAGGTAAACAAAGGCCCTGAAAAACCCAAATCAACAAAATCATACAACTCAACAATACTACGAAAATTAAACATACCCGGACCAGTTCGTTCATTCCCGCCAGACTTCTCCTCAATATGAAGGAGTTCGTTGAAGTCACCGCCACACAACCAAGGAAGTCTGTTGACTGCCTTCAGACGTCGAAGGAGCTCCCACGAATCGGTTCTATGGTTAGGGACAGGACAACCATAGAACCCAGTGAACCTCCATTTGAGGTTATTCTCCATTTTAATCACCACATCAATATGGCCCCTGGAGAAGGACAATACTGAAACATCCCACACATCGTTCCACAGTAACATCAATCCTCCACTCTTTCCCACACAATCCACATGCAAACCCCCAGAAAAACCTAACTGTACCTTAATTTTTGCCGCCCATTCACCTTTTAATCTAGTTTCAGAAAGGAAAACTGGATTAGGGGATTGTTTCCGGATAACCTTCCGAAGAGCTAAGAACGCCCGAGGACTCCCCAATCCTCGAACATTCCAACAGAGGATATTCATGGCTCCTGGCGGGCCTGCTCTGCAGACTCCGCCGACAAATCAGACTCTAGGAATTTTTGTTTCTTCCCAACCAGGTGCTCCCCTGCAGCTTCCACATCTTTTCGTTTTTCGCCCGGATCTATAACAATCACTTCAGAAGGGGATATTCCAGCACTAATACTAGAAAACTTATGATTAAGGGATCTCTTCACTGGCTTTCGATCCCTCCTAGCATAATGCCTAGCTAGTAACAATTTCTGAATTGGGCTAGGACAACCTGGGATGAGCCTCTGTAAAGGGCTCCCCCTGATTAGTCTTTTCCATTTCTTGGAGTTAGGCTTACCAAGGGAAGCCCCTACCATAACAACATCGCCTTCATCACATAAATTCGACCACACAATTTCCTCATCCATCCTAGCCAACGCCTCTGAGTGCCCATCTTCAGTCAGAACTACTGCCAAGACCTCCCTAGAAGATGGAATCACCGACTGGATAACCTGAATTGAACTATCATCCTCAACTAACAATACTCTAGAGGGATCAGATGGAGAACCCTCACCCTCCCTACTAGACTTTCCTCCGAGCTTTTCAGAAATTGTTGGGACAGTAACCAAGGTTCTATTGGCATCCTTCGCACCTACTCTGACCACAGCCTTAATGTCTTCCTGGGCTTTCGATTTAGCTTCTGAAGTATCCTCCCCCCTTTGCCGAAACTTTGAACGATCCGAAGGTGATGCTCTAAGCCACACCCCGAATTTTGGCTCAGCCCCCTCCATAATACTCTTCCGCACCTTGCTGTTATGACACTCCCTAAAAGAATGTCCAATGAAACCGCAGCCATAGCAAAAATCTAGAAGTCTCTCATATTTAATCAGGGCCGTAATCATAGTATCAAAATTCTCCAACCTCATCCTGATACCCCTTTTCAGAGGTTTTGTAATATCAATACTAACTTTGATTCTCAGAAACTTGCCCCACAAATCTTTCGAATCAATCGGGAAGTCAACAATGGTACCAACTTCCTCAGCTATTAATCTCGCCACTTTACAGTTCATACACGCCAGAGGAATATTGTAGATATGAATCCAGAATTCAGAGAATTTGAATTTAAGTTGAGAAATTGCACCAAGCCCCACTGGTTTCTCAAGAACAATGAGATTTTTATCGAAATGCCAGGGGCCCCTGGACCAAACCATCGCTTTATCCTCAAGGGATTGGAAATGGAAGACAAACACATTATCGCCTACCACTTCAATTTCTACTCGACCCACAGTGCCCCAAATTTGTTCAATAGTGCCACGAAAAGCCTCCCGATTAACCTTCCTTCGAGAAAGGATCTTCCCTACCAAGCAATGTTCAACGCTTCTAATGCCATCAGCTTGAACATCCCCCGTTATGTCTAGGACTGGACCATCTTCCTCTGATAAGGACAGAGCCTCAGAATTTCATCTGTAGCCATAATGAGTATCACTACAACTACAACACCGCCGCCCACACTACCAATTAAAACCCCAGAAAATTAATAGATACAGACCCACACCGAAATTCCAAAGCAGGGTCAAAATAAAGCTCCACACCCAGAGATCCACACACTGCCAAGATGGACAAGCCAACACAACCAATAAATTCACGCCCTGCCAAATTGGACAACCCAGCCAGAAATATGCCACACACAACAAAGCAGCTGAACCCACACGTAGCAGCACCACCTTTACCTGACCAGATCCACACAGCCCAACTTCAATCCATTCAGGCAAAAATCCCAGATCTACTTCACAAAATCAAAAACATATAACAACTACACAAACATCACAGCTGGAGACAAGACCCAGATCTACTTCACAATAAAGACAGCACCACAGCAAGCATTTTCAACCAAAGCACCAGATCTACTTCACAGCAAGCATTTTTTATATATTATATATATATAATTTTTTTTTTTTTTTTTTGTAAACAATCAACAGCACCTCCCAATCAAAACCGCACCCCAGCACCCAACCTCAACCAAACCAGACCACAGTCGAAACAAAACCGAGCACCACGACAACACCAAGTCAACAGAACATGAACACCATCAGCTCCAATCAAACCCGATCACCATAACAACACTAACAACACTAACAACGCCGAAGTTTGAACACTAGAACCGAACCCGATCCAAGCACACACAAACCGTAGAGGAGATCGGGACAGTTTAATCAAAACCGAGTCTCTACAGCACCAATTCCAAGCACCCCGGCAACACCAAAGCACCGGATCCGAGCCCCCCAAGCAACACCAGTCAGTTGACCAGGGAAGCCACCAGCAGCTCCAGATCACCCCCGATTTGATCCGATCACAGTCCACCAAAGAGAAGGAAGGAGAGGAACAACGGGGATGGAGAGTCTACGGATCCAGAGTTGACCCAGCCACCTCTTACCAGTGAAGGCAAAAGGAGAACAAAGGAAGACGATGAACCCGAAGATGAAGGTCTATCTTCACAGAGAAGGAAAGGCTGCCCAAAGGGAAAGCTACTTCTACACCCTGTTTTTTCAGAGAAAAACGAGAGGAAAAGAAAAAATCTTTCTATATATTAAGCTCACATGTTATAAAAACTTCTTAAAAATAATAATTTTGAAGTGGTAACTCAACCCATAGTGAAACTAAACATTTACTTTTTAAAGTATACATTTGTTGACCGTAAAAATTGGATTAAGTGGTCAATAATAGTCAACTATACCATGTAATGTGATTTGGTGGTTAGTTGAGCTGGTAACTATCTATTTCGATATTTGAGGTTTACGAGAAGGTGCTCGGCTGTGGTGAGAACCTAGCGATAGTAAGCTGCGAAATAGATATATAAAAGCATAGAAAGAATGGTGAGGAGTGCCGAACTTGTGCCGACGATCAAGTCAGTTCAGATATAATGGAGAAATAAATGAACTAATTGAGAGAGTTTTAGGGTTGGTGAATTATATTAAATAGCATACCTTATTTCTTCTTTAATGACTCTATTTATAGCCAACCAGACATTTCTCTTGTTCTCTTCTATTTGAGAAATGTTCAGGTTGTTTGCAGATCTGGTCAGCCATATGTTATCAAAAAAGTGAAATAAGTACTTTATCGCAACGGCTATTAATTACTTATATCTGTAAGTACTTGAAGATCAAATTCTCCAACATGATGCTTGTTTCCCCTATAAAATTTAAATGGAAAAAAAAAACTATAAGAAATGAACATATTGGATTAATTAAATGCTTACACTAGAAAACACCGATATATGAACAAAATAATTACTATGACTATAAAATTTTCACTTTCACATATACTATATATTTGTATGAAGAATTTCTCAACTTTTTTAAGATTGTTAATGAAGACACCTCTATTCGAACTTCAGCCTTCCAGTGAATGAAATCGACCCAAACTCAGCTTCCATTCTAATGGAGTCTCCTAAATGCGAGAATATTCTTGGATGTAAATCATTTATAATTTAGTCAGATATACGAATTTCATACTAGAAATAGCGCACTTGTAGTGCTCTTAATTTTCCCATGCCATCCATTTCTATAATGGAACCACCTTTGTTGAACAAACTTGACCTTGTTTCGATATTTCGATCCATAGGTTGTCAGCGTTTGAATATATTTGAATTTCATTAAGATTTTTTTGTGGATTTGTACTGATGAATGACATGAATATATAGAAAAAACTTGGAATATGCTAGTAATTTCTTGTCATAAGTTTTAATCCTAATTTGAAAGATTTGAAACAAAACAAACTATCATCAAATCAAGATTGCAATTCAACAAAACATAAGTGCTTCTGTGATCGAAATGTAATCTTTCATACTTTAAATAAATCGAGATTCACGTGAAAATTGTAACTTGTACAGAAAATTAGGTAATTAAAAGGTAAAGTTCTAGAATCCGAATAAAACAAGACATCTTCACATGAAGGTTGAAATAATTTTATTGGATAATTAAAAGGTAACCTTCTAAAATCTAAATAAAACTAAACATCTTGACAAAACTTTACATATCAAATGGTTACGTTTCAAAATTTAAATAAACAAGGTATGTTCATGTAAAGACTACAATTTGACAAAACATTTGGTAATCAAAAGGTTAAAAAAAACATCTTCATGTAATTATTGCAACATCACAAAATGTTTTCAAATTGAACAGTAATATTCCAAAATTTAAATAAAATAAAAATATCTTCACGTGAATACTGCAACCCAACAAACTTTAGGTGATTAAAACATCACCTCCTAAAAAATTTAAATAAAATAAAATAGGGATAAAATTAAAAGTGGTCAAAAAAACTATGAAAACAATTATTTTTAGCCTCAAATTGAAAAATAATTATTTTTAGTCATTTTGGAAAGAATAACATAAATATCATTCGATCACCCACTGATTGGACAATTATAAAAAAAGACCCTGAAAAATTAAAAATTACAAAAAAAATCCTATTTAAAATTACTGAAAAACTCATTTTACAAATTGTAGTCCTCAAAAATCGCTCGGGGACACGGGGCACTACAACCTGCAAAGACAGAACGCACGTGACCCGCAGGACGTCTGGGACACCGGGATGGTGCCGGCCAAAGTCACTCCGACGGTCAAGTTAGCGAGTGCTAATGAATGTGTAATGCTCGTAAATGGAGATGAGTGAGAAATACTTCCTGCTATCTTCACAGTTGGGGTTTCTTTGATCAAAGGAGATGTAAGGTCGGAGGGTGATCGGAGAAGATGAGCAATGGCCGGAGGGTGTGGTTCTTTCTCAGTAATATCTGGATCTCAGTTTTTCGGCCGTCCCTTTTTATGAGGGATTATCTTCCTCTTTATAGGAGACTGATGCTTCTTCTTTTTGAGGGATCTCATCATTCTCTCTTCTCTGTCTTCCACCAAGAAAGCATCTGGGTGCTTCTTTTGATTGGGCTGCCATCAAGTGTCATTATGACTTTGTAGGACCTGTTTCAAAGTAGATCACAATCTGGTCTCCCTCGGAGCGACGGAGATGCTATGTCGTACGACATGTAGGTTTCTTGTCAATCTGGACCACGATTGGGTGATGTAGCACGGTCGTACTACATAAGTGCTTCATGTCGTGCGACATAGTCTTCGGACTAGTACGTCGTCGTACTACATGAGTGCTTCATGTCGTGCGACAAGATCTTCGAACTAGTACGTCGTCGTACTACATGAGTGCTTCATGTCGTACGACAAGATCTTCGAACTAGTACGTCTATATGATGGTACTTCATGTGTGCGACTTGATCTTCATGCTGAGCCACCGTCGTACTACATGAGAGTGTAGTCCCACTTTTAGCTATGGGCTTTGTCTTTGGGCCATACTTTGGGCCAGACATATTTTGGCTACTACACAAATTAAAATAAAAACATTTTTTTCTTCTTTCATTGCGTCAATTTTAACCCTTTTTAATATATATTTTTTCTTTCTATGACAGTAGCTCTTTCTTTTTATTTGTCACTTTTTTTTTTGTCTTTTTTATTAAAACTAGTTATACACCTTTATTTTTTAAACACCCATTATCTTGTTTCTACCAACTCAATTATATCAACAAAATAAAAAATTAGAGGTAATTTTACGGAATTTTTTGTATTTTATTTAGAATGTATTTTATGGATTTTTTAAGTTTTTTATTTTTTTTATTTTATTTGTATATTGTATTTAATTTGTAGTTGAAAGAATTTGGGTGATATTAGGGTTTATTTTTATAAAACTTTAATGGTTGTGGAATATGTTAGTGAAGAGTTAGTTAGTAAAACGTTCGTTAGTAAAAGATTTGTTAGTGAAATGTAGGTTAGTAAAACGTTTGATAATAATATTGATTAGTGAAATGTTTGTTAGTGAAATGTCGGTAATATTTCACGAATATATATTTCACTAGCATACATTTCATTAACCTACATTTCACTAACCAATATTTTACTAATCTACATTTTATTAATATACATTTCACTAACCTACATTTCACTAAATCACATTTCACTAACCTACATTTGACTAATCAACATTTCATTAACAAATATTTCACTAATCAATATTATTACCAAACGATTCACTAACTTACATTTCACTAACAAGTTTTTCACTAACTAATGTTTCACTAACTATTCATTAACATATTCCATAACCATTATAATTTCACAAAAATAAACCTTATTATCATCCAAATTCTTTAAACCACAAATCAAATATAATATACAAATAAAATAAAAAAAATTTTAAAAATTCATAAAATACATTTTAAATAAAATACAAAAAGAAAGAGTTGCTGTCATAGAAGGAAAAAAATATCATAAAAGGGGTTAAAGTCGCGCAAGGAAGGAAGAAAAAAGTATTTTTGTTTTAATGTGTAAAATTTGTTTTTCAGTAATTTTTAATGAGTTTTTTTTTATAATTTTCACTACTTTGGGGTCTTTTTGTAATTATCCAATCAGTAGGTGGTTGAGGGTATTTATGTTATTTATTTTTAAATTGGCTATAAACGATTATTTTTTCATATGTAGTTAAAAATAATTTTGTCAATAATTTATAGGTCATTTTTAACAATTTTCACAATAGAAAATATCTTCATTTGTTTTTCTTAGAGAATTCGTTATCGGTACAATGGTACTTTCTTCAAAATACATATGCATAACTACAAAATATAATTTAATAAAGGTTCTTAGCTAGTTTAGTTAGTATAAATATTTTATTATTTTACAAAAGAATTTTGGGATCGAATCTCACTCATACTACAGATATTTAATTTACGCTCGAAGGAGAACAGTGTGAGATAATTAAAAAAAAATTAAACTCTACAAGTACTTTTCTACAAGGAAATTTGAATAAAAGCTCCATATACAAATACCATTATTCTTTACATTCAATAAAAATACATATAAAACTTTCTACCTGTTAGAACTAATATAAATCATCATCAGAATCATTTAAGTGTAAACAGATTAAATGGACCAAATAGGTGATAGGTTTGGGCTTGAGTGTAGTGAGCTTTGTAGTATCAAAAGCTTATCAGGATAATGTTAACTATATATTAATCAGTTATGTTAGGTACTGTAGAGTTAATCTAACCATGGTGATAGGTTAAATTAACCACATGTATATAAACATTTGTTAGTTTACTGTTAAATTCAATGAGAAAAATCTGATTCCTCTCTAATTCTCTCTCTTGAAATTTCTCCCAAATTTCTTCTAGGGTTCTCTGTGTATTCTTTCAATTGTTTCATGGTATCAGAGCCCAAGATCTGAGGCAATGGATTCACCTTCTCATCACAACGTTTCTGATTCTTTCAACACTCCTCGATTGACCAAGAAACAGAGAGAAAATGAGTCTCAGCTCATCTCCAAGAATCTCAACTTCAACTTACCTATCAAGCTCGACGACAACAATTTCATCTATTGGAAGACTCAGATACTTCCAGTTGTTAGGGCATATGATCTTGAAGACTTTATTTTTCGCTCAACTATATGTCCAGCTAAGTTTGTCATGGAAATTGATGAGGAGTCAGGTACAGCTGTTCAGAGGTACAATGATGATTATCTAGCATGGAAAAAGATCGATCAACTCTTGGTGAGTTGGTTGATGTCTACTTTGAGTGAATCTATCCTTGGCGGAGTTACTCAGTGTGTCACCGCATGCGAGGTTTGGATTACAGTCACTAACATGTTCTCACAGTCATCCATGGCAAGGATCGTGCATCTACGAGCTCAGTTGCAAGGAATGAAGAAAGGCTCTATGAAGGTCAGTGACTATATAGTCAAAATCAAAGGTATTACTGATTCACTTATGGCTGCTGGACAAATTATCACTGAACAAGATCTAGTTGCTTACATATTAGGTGGTTTAGGTCTAGAATTTGATCTTGTTGTTGTCAATTTGACTTCAAATAAGGAGGATATCACTTTACAAGATGCACAGTTTCTTATCATGAACTATGAATCAAGACTGGAACAATATAATGTCTCTGCCACTATTGATATTACTTCGGTTGCAACTAATATGTCAAAGGTGAATAAAAGTGAACAATCAGCTAACTATGCTCAAGGAGGTGGTCAACTTCAGAATAATCGTGGTAGGTCTAGAGGAAGAAGGGGAGGCAGAGGTGGGAGGTACTACAATCAGAGGTTAACATGTCAACTATGTGGAAAACCTGGTCACTTCTCTGCCATATGCTACCACAGGTTCGATCAAAGTTTTGCAAGAGGTTTTGGCAAACAAAATTCTCAATTCCAGCAACCTATGTCCAATAATTTTCAAAATATGCAAGGAAATTATGTTCAACAGTTTGACTACAACAGTGGCTTCTAGTATCCTTCTCCAGCCATGAATGCCTATATTGCTGCTCCAACTTCTGGTGGTGACTCAGGCTGGTACGTGGACAGTGGGGCCACTAATCACATTACATTGGACTTCAACAATCTCTCCATCAACAATGAATACAGAGGTACAGCTCGTCTTGCTGTAGGTAATGGACACAAACTCCCTGTTTCTCATATTGGAAGCTCTGTGGTATGCTTACACAACAATCCTCACACACGTTTGCATCTTGAAATGATCTTATTAGTACCTGAAATTACTAAAAACCTGTCTAGTATTTCTCAGCTTACTCATGATAACAACATCATAGTGAAATTTGATAATGAATCATGTTTTGTTAAGGACAAAACATCGAGGAAAACACTGCTCCAAAGAGTATTGAGGGATGATCTGTACCAACTCATTCTACCAAAGGTTAATTGTAGTAGGAAATTACCTATTACTCATGTAGTTCCAAAGTCTGCTTATAGTACTTGTCATGCTATTAATAATTGTTGTATAACAGCCTTGCTGTCTAAAAATAAAGCTGCAAGTGGTTTTGAATTTAATTCATTCTCAGTCTCAAAAGGCATATTGTCATCTCCTATTAAAACACTTGTTGACAGATAGCATAGAAAACTTGGCCATCCTTCAAATAAAGTGCTTTCTAAAGTTTTTGATATACTCAATGTTAGAGTTAATTATTCTTCTTTGCTACATTCTTGTGATGCTTGTAATGTTGGAAAATGTCACCAATTACCTTTCCCTAGATCTGATTACAAAGCTGCAACCCCTCTTAAATTGGTTCACTCGGATGTATGAGGTCCTTCACCTTTGGTTTCTTCTAGTGGTTATAGGTACTATGTTAGCTTTATTGACTCCTACTCTAGATACTGTTGGATTTATCCCTTAGTAGCCAAATCACAAGTTAAAGATGTCTTTGTGATATTTCACAAGTTAGTTGAAAGGATGTTCAATACCAAACTCAAATCTCTTCAAAGTGACAATGGTGGGGAGTTCAAGGCTTTAGTTCCTTATCTTCTCCAACATGTTATTCATCTTAGGTATTCTTGTCCATATGTTCATCAACAGAACGGGACAGCTGAGAGGAAACATAGAAGTATTGTTGAGATGGGGCTGACATTTTTAGCTCAAGCAGTTATGCATCTATCTTTTTGGCGGGAGGCTTTCCATACAGCTGTTTATACTCTTAACAGGCTGCCCACTGTTGTTCTTGCTCATAAGTCACCGTTTGAGGTTGCTTTTCAGAGATTACCCTACTATATGGATATTAGGATTTTTGGGACAACCTGCTACCCATATCTTAGACCCTATCACAGAAACAAGCTAAATTTTCACTCTTCCAAGTGTATCTTCCTTGGTTATAGTGACAATCACAAGGGATACAAATGCCTTCATTCTTCAGGCAGATTATATATCTCCAGACATGTATTATTCTGTGAAAGTGAATTTCCCTATGCAGCTATGTTTCAGTCATCAGCTGGTTTTGTTATTTCCTCTAGCAGCTACCCTGTTTCAGCTGCTCCATTGCTACCACCACTGTCTCCTATGTCTCGAGTTCCAGCACCTGCTACTAAGTTGCCTTTTGTCCATCCTATGATTACTAGGTCCAAACAGGGCATCTTCAAACCAAAGGCTTATCATGGCTATCCTGCTGACTCTATGCAGTTTTTTGCTGCTACTGCTTCAGCTTCTCAGCCTGCTACACCTTCCTCTGCTAATATTCCTTTAAGTGTTACTGCAGCTCTTTCAGATTCCAACTGGAATGCATCTATGCAAGCTGAATTTTCAGCTCTTAAGAAAAACAAGACATGGAGTCTTGTTCCTCACAGCCCTGGAATGAATGAACTAGGCTGTAAATGGGTCTTTCGGGTCAAACATAAAGCTGATGGGTCTGTTGAACGGTATAAGGCTAGGTTAGTGGCAAAAGGATTTCATCAAACCCCAGGCCTTGATTTCAAGGAAACCTTTAGTCCTGTCATCAAATCCTCCACCATTAGGATTGTTCTCTCCATGGCTGTCTCTTTTTAATGGGATATCCAACATGTTGATGTTAATAATGCTTTTCTTAACGGAGATCTTCTTGAGGATGTTTTCATGACTCAACCTAAGGGGTTTATCAATCCTTCTCAGCCAGACTTTGTGTGTAAGCTTCACAAGTTGTTATATAGCTTAAAGCAGGCTCCTAGAGCGTGGTATGACAAGCTTAAGCTTGCTCTTCTTCAATGGGGCTTTCAAAATTCAAAATCAGACTCATCATTGTTCTTTTTTAAGTCTGCAGCTGCTGTGGCATTAGTTCTCATTTATGTTGATGATATTTTGGTGACAGGGAGTGATGCTACCATTATTGCCAAGGTAATTCATGATCTCAATGTGCAATTTTCTCTTAAATCTTTAGGTTCCTTGCAGTATTTTCTTGGTTTTGAAGCTACTAGGACTGCAGCTGGTTTATCTTTGACACAAAATAAATATGCATAGGATCTTCTTATTAAAACTAAGATGACAGAATCCAAAATCTGTCCTACTCCTTTATCTCCAAACTGCAAACTATCAGCTTCTTCAGGTTCTGCCTTCTCGGACCCTACTCTTTATAGCAGTACGGTGGGGGCTCTTCAGTACCTCACCTTATCCAGACCTGATCTGGCCTATGCCATTAATAAGCTGAGTCAGTTCTTAGCTTCTCCTACAGTTGATCACTGGACAGCTGTCAAAAGAGTCCTTCGATATATTAAGGGCACTTTGACTCATGGTTTGCTGTTTACACCTTCAACTTATTTTACTTTGGAAGGATTTGCTAATGCGGATTGGGCGAGCAATCCTGATGATAGAAAGTCTACTGGGGGTTATTGTTTGTATCTTGGTGGTAATCTAGTGTGTTGGTCCTCTAAGAAGCAACGTGTGGTTGCTCGGTCAAGCACGGAGGCTGAATATTGTTCTCTTGCTACTGCTGCCTCTGATATTATTTGGATTCAATCTCTCCTTGCTGAAATTCAGCTGCCATTAAAGGGCATTCTTTTGCTTTGGTGTGACAATATGAGTGCAAACTCTCTTGCCCATAATCGGGTCTTCCATGCTCGAACCAAACACATTGAGATCGATGTTCATTTTATCTGTGATCTTATTGCTGATCACAAGTTAGAAATCAGATATGTGCCTACTGTAGCTCAGACAGCAGACATATTCACAAAGTCTCTACCTATTTCTCGGTTCTATCTGCTGTGCTCTAAGCTTGTTTTTTATCGCAATCAGCTGCGTTTGAGGGGGAGTAAAGATTCTGATGATGATCAAGATGCTCAGTTCAGAAAATTGAAGTTCAAACTTGCATACTTGGATCAGCTGCATTTGAGGGAGAGTGTTAGAACTAATATAAATCATCATCAGAATCATTTTAAGTGTAAACAGATTAAATGGACCAAATAGGTGATAGGTTTGGGCTTGAGTGTAGTGAGCTGTGTAGTATCAAAAGCTTATCAGAAGAATGTTAACTATATATTAATCAGTTATGTTCGTTATGTTAGGTACTGTAGAGTTAATCTAACCATGGTAATAGGTTAGATTAACCACATGTATATAAACATTTGTTAGTTTACTGTTATGGTCAATGAGAAAAATCTGATTCCTCTCTAATTCTCTCTCTTGAAATTTCTCCCAAATTACTTCTAGGGTTCTCTGTGTTTTCTTTCAATTGTTTCACTACCTACTCAATGTATTTTAAACCTATTTTATTATTATAATCATCTTCTTCAAAATGTCACAAAATTGTTTGACAAAAATTATACGTAAAAAAAAATTGATGAAAATACAAGTGAAGCAAAGCAATGGGAGTGCTTTAAGAAAAATCAAGCATTTGTTTTATGATTATACTAAAATCTATCATTATTGATCATTTATAATTAAGGGTGAATTACAATAAAGTATTATGACGTTTGATCATATTACAACAAAATCGTGAACTTAACCTTAATTACACATTAGTGAATTTTTCCTTTAAGAAAACTTCAATTGAATATCTTAGCGTATTAATTAAATTATTGATGATCTTAACTAGAATACACTTGATATTATTGATTGTTTGGATGTCATTTTGTAATTCATTGCTAGAAATAGAATTCTTAATGCAGTGAAAGAAAAAAAAAGTTCAATTTAATAAAAGACAAATTAAATATTTTTTTAATTATTTTTAAACTATCATAAATTTAAGAGCTAGGAGAAGAAAGTATGATTTGAATCCACAATTTTATTGATAGGGATGTGAGCAATTTTCCATTAAATCACCTCATGATAATTTCATACAAATTGATAATTGACAAAAAAAAACTAATTAATTACTTGTATATGTAAGTACTTGAAGATCAAACATTCCAACATGATGCTTGTTTCCTCCATAAAATTTAAATAAAAAAAATAAAACAATAATAAAATGAATATATTGAATCAATTATAATGCTTACACTGGAAAACACATATACGTGAACAAGATAATTACTATAACTATAGAATATTTTAGTTTCACATCTACTAAATAAAACTAAACATCTTCACATGAAGATTGCAAACTTTAGGTATCAAATAGTAATGTTTCAAAATTTAAATAGGACGAGACATGTTCATATGAAAATTATAACATGAAAAAACTCTAGGTAATCAAAAGTGACAAATATATTTTTAAACAAAACAAAACATCAAAGTGATAAAGAATTTATGACAAATATCATGATTCATGATATTTAAAATATAACTTTCTAAAATTTAAACAAAACATCTTCGTATATTTTTCTTAGAAAATTTATGACAAATATCATGATTCATGATACCTTCTTCAAAATACATATGCATAACTATTAAAAGTGATAAAGAAATGGAAAAGTTATAAGATTCTCAAAGTGTGGGTCCAAATTCACTAATAAAAATGATCACACATTATTGTAGCTACTTCACCTTGTGGTCCTTTGACTTTGTATATTAACCACTAGTGAAAAAGAAAAAAAATATGCATACAAGTTGGATCTATTTTATATATATATATATATATATATATATATATATATAAATATATATATATATATATAATTTTTTATTTTTGGGGCCCAAGTTGACATATTAAATAGTAACCATATATGGTAAAAGAGGAAAAAATGATGACTGAGTTTGCTTTTTGATAAGGCTTTGCATTCTCCATTGGTTATGTCATGATTTTGGTGCATTTTACACCCTTGCTTGAGCTGTGAAGTTGTTTTATAATTCTTCTCTTCTTCTTTCTACAATATTACTTTAGTCTGGTTTCGTATGCTGAATTAGATTTAACTATTTTTTTATAGAATATGATAGGATTGAATTTGACTAATTAGTTCATTGATGTGTGTGGTGTGATTTAGAATAGACTAAAAATAATAATGTCATTTGTTTGATTTATTATGGAATTTAATAAAATTATATTTGATTAAATTAGTAAAAATATTTTATAATTAACATCAAATTTTTTAAATAAAATATAAATATATTGTTTAAATTATTTATAAATACAACATGTTAATTAATAAAATTATTTTTCAAAAAAAATAATCTAAAAATATAGAATTACACATTCTCATACTTTATGGCATGACTGATTATTCAGGATTATTTCCAATAAACCCCAAAGATAGGATTAGACTAAAAAAATAATTCAATCTTATCATATTCTACGTAACAAATATAACCTTAACGGATAAAATAAACCATGTAACTTAAATTTTTGGATATATATAAATGATAAAACTAAAACTATAAAAAGTAACTCATAGACATATTCACTATTGTTGTGAATATGTTGGAATGATAGTGTATCATTCTCTCTATATTTATACAAAAAAATAATTATAAAGAGATATCATTTGGGACCCATATATCTTAATATAAAGAGAGATCATATGAGGATGGTGATAAAAACTGCTCATTCGGACGTTAATATTTTAAATTATAAAATATAAATTCATAGTATTTAATAAATATATTCGATGTCAAGGATAAAAATATCCTATCATATGACCATTCTGTAGTCATAATCTATCACTTTCTTTTCTTTTTGTAACTACAAAATCTAACATCCCATCTCTTTTTGGAAATCTAATATCCAATACAATGAAAGGGCAAAGTTGACATAAATTGCTCACTAGAAAATATAATATCAAAATTATATTGATTTGTGACTTTCACAGGTCAAATTTTGATTATTTTATTAATATTTATTTTTATCATGTGATTCATGTAAGAGCTCTTTAAAAAGTATACATGTGGACCTATTTTATAATTACAATGAAAAGGGATCGGTCAACTTTTTATAATGATAGCAATGGATTAATTTAATTTTTAATATGTAATAAGTCGACATTATAAACTATAAATTTAAGCCCTACACTTACAATTAAAGTTTAAAAAATAAATTATTATTTATTGTACACAAATAAATACTAAAGACAATGAATGTGGATACTTTAGTAGTTAGTTGTTAAGTTCATTGAAAATGAGTCATCCCACTTTCGGATGTAAGATTGATTATTCTTAAAATCCTTCGTACTTTACAAGTCCACATAGAAAAATTTTTGTATCACGTAAGCATAATTCAGTTATTGTTATTATTATTTTTACTTACCATTTACGGTATTTATGACTCAAATTTAAAATATTGTTAGGCTGAATAAACGTTTTTACCATCGAACCACATTGGACAGTGGTATAACTCAGTTACTTATGATCTTACAAAATTTGCGTAATCTTTTTTTTAGGAGAGAATTTGGCTTGAAGATTATTCTTTTTGTATGAACAATTTAATTCTAAATAATTGTCAAGTTTGGTATTATTTTTAATTTTCTTTAATGAAAGTCATTTTTTTCTAAAAAATAATTTTTTTTTTAATTTTGATTAAATCTTAAAAAGCATCGTTTTTTTTTAATTTAAAAAAAAAGAATTAAACTTGTGACCTCAATTTAATTGAAAGGTGTGATTGCAGTGTATACTTTTCTTTTAAAATAGATTTTTTTTCTTGTCATTTTTGGCACTTAATAAAGACATTAATTGGTAAGGATTATATGGTAAATTGACATTTATATTAACAATAAAGACTAAAAGAAGATGTATAAAGAGATTGTCGGTGGATCCTTTCAACTACCACCCTAATATTAAAATCATGAAGAGTTTTGGATTTTATATAAATATTATATTTAAATCTAGTCAACGTCCACATCATGGAGTGGAATCTATGAAATCACCAAAGTATCTTCCATATCTATAGCTTCCCTTGTATTATCATACGATAGCGTGTTTAGTAATTAATCTCGTCCTGATCAATTTATAATTATATTATTTAAAAGTAAAAATAAAAGTTATCACTCAAAATTAAGTTTCGACAATCAAGTCAGTTCAGATGTAATGAAAAATAAATGAACTAATAAAGAGTTTTAAGGTTGATGAGTTATATTAAATAGCATACTTTATTTCTTCTTTAGTGACTCTATTTATAGCCAACCAACTAACCCCTTTGTTTTCTTCTATTTAAGGAATGTTCAGGTTGTCTGCAGATCTGGTCAGCCATATATTACCTTAAACGTGAAATAAGTACTTTCTCGGAGCATCTATTCAGGGATGGAGCAGGATGAATAGTTAAACTATAACCTATAAGATCTTGGACAATTAATGTGTTTGACCCTCTTAATGACAAAATGCAGGGCTTGGTCAAGTTCGTCATAAATATCGTCAGGTGCATTAAATGTGTATGGTTCTTTATCCGAGCAAGGCCGTACTATCTATCATCGAGGTTATGTTGTCAGGTCGTACAATCCATCATTAATGTTGGTATGACGGGCAATAAATACTCTGTGAGGGCATTTATTGTACTCGAAGGTCTCCTTCTGGGATTGGCCGATTCCTCGGCGAGACATAGCGAAAATAAAATCGAAGGACTTCTTATCGCTAGAGAGGGAAAATGTAGCCGAGCAAGCTCTCGTCATACAAGGGAGAAACGACCACGTTTCGACTCTATGACTAACCTCGTCCACGTCACATGGTGACGTGGTCTTGTATATTAAAAATTATCCTCAACATTAATCTCAATATAAACCAAGGTTGATATTAAATCAACATTAATGAAGAAAAAATGAATATTAAAAAAGGGTTCTATTAATATAGGTCTAAGAACACATCAATCTCAATATAATTGATAAATTTAATTATAAATCAAGGTTGAAATAATCACGTAAATATGAATAAAAATATGTTGTTCAGATATTCAGTCTCACAATGTGAAATATATACAATAATTTTATAAACGTGATGATCTACTCATATAACAAAAGACAGCTATAGTAATTATATAAATATGAAAAATAATATCTACCCATAACGGGTGACATCTACAACAATCACATAAACATGAAATAAATGTACAGTCCGAATATCTACTCCCATAACAAGGGGAGAGAAATATCACAACATATTAGTAAATGCGCATAGTAGGATTTGAACACTCACTACTGATATGAGATAGAAGGGAGGTGTACTGACCCATTCTTATTTGTTAGTTTGTTATTTTTTAAAAAAAATCAAAATGATGAAAATGAGTATAATAAATTGATTATAGATTTTGGTTTTATTATTTCTTTTGACATTTTCTTAATTTAATTTTTTTTTCTTCAAATTCATTTTTATGAAAAAATAAATTATAAGCAAAACAGTCGTAGAGGGAAGGGAAGAGTATCAAAGCATCTCCAACAATACATTATTTTAGACTATAAACACTATTTTAGTGTGTGTAGTGATACAACAATAATCTATAGCTCAAGATTCAAGAATTATTTTAAGAGACTTGGTGGATGACATTTCAAATTTAGAGATCCAAATTTGGATTTCATAATTGATTATAAACAAATATTAGACATTGATATCGCAATAATCTAAAATTCAAAATGAAAATTTCAAATGACATAAAAAAAACTTAGTGTAAAATAAAGTCACATGAAAAATAATTTATTAAAATGTAAAAAAAATATATATATAAATTTAAGATTATTTTTAAGATAGAGACAGAGATAAAAAGTGTTGGTGGAGCTAAAATATTTTAGAGATATAATTTTGGAACAATATTTAAAATTGATTCTCCAAAATAAAAATAGATATATATATATATATATTATTGGAGATGATTTAAAAAATCCCCTTCCATCACATACCTACGTGGCAAAAGAGCGTCCAAAATGAGGAATTCCACGTGGAAATTAACTTCCAACCACTGTGCACCACGTGTAAAACACGAAGACCTTTTCTCTTGGTCTTAAAAAAAACCCATATATATAAAAAAACATAAAAAAAATAAAAATCTTCACAGTAGAAAAAAACCGGGAACTACACAACAAAACAAACTTGCACTTTTTTCTTCCTTCTACAGCTCGCTGCCTCTCTTTCTCACAGTTACACATACTCTCTCTCTCTCTAGCACAAACAAGCACGAACCGGAGGACACAGTAACCGGAGACGAGAAATGGCGCCGGCGGTGGTTTCGGTGGAGGAGTTCCTGAGCAAATGCGAGGCGTCAGGAGACGCAGCGTACGGCGAGTTCCGATCACTCCTGGAGCGGCTGGAGGATCCGAAGACAAGAGCGGAGGCTCGGATCTTCCTTTCGGATCTCCACAAGCGAGGCGGCGACTCCGATCAGTGCCTCCAGAAGTACCATTTCGGGATCGAAGACATCTTCCTCGACCAATACGAAGGTAGTAGCAGTCTTCGTCGATTTTGTTGACTTATTTTTTTGGAAAAAAACAGTCGATTTGACTGATAATGGATTTATCGTTTCCAGTTTATTTAATAAAAATGTTTTTTTTTTAATAAATTAAATTGGTTTTTATGTGTTGCTTGTTTTTGTTTTTGAAGCAACCAATAAGGCAATAAGTGATTCAGTGCCTATGGTTTTCTGCAATTCAGTTCCCGAGGAAAACGAAAAATGAAAAGCAATATCTTTTGCTAATTTTAGTTGATTTTCTTGTCGTTTCCCGAGAATGTGCTTCTCTTTTTCCACTTTTAACTTTTACTTTGTCGTTTTTTTTTCCTTTCGTTTTTTCTTGCTGTTTCTCGGCAAACAAACAGAACTGAGTTAATGGAGAGATGTTTCAAAATTTAGACTACAGTGGAGTGAGTTTAATTATGTGGGTAACTATATAGTAATTGATAAGATTATTGAATATGATTGAACTTTTGTTTAACTTCAATTAATATAAGAGCAAAGTTGTGATCAGTCCGGTCTGGAAAACGTGTCATCAGTGCTTTATCAAATTTGATCGATCGAAGTTCTGTGTGGACTGTAGTCAATTACTTAGTCTACTGACTTAACATTGTTGTTTTATTTTGTAAATGTTAAATTTAACCACC
Source organism: Xanthoceras sorbifolium (assembly GCA_003430845.1). Taxonomy (NCBI): domain Eukaryota; kingdom Viridiplantae; phylum Streptophyta; class Magnoliopsida; order Sapindales; family Sapindaceae; genus Xanthoceras; species Xanthoceras sorbifolium. Next base: position 3,015,670 of record CM010615.1, read on the forward strand.
CGAATCAGTGATCAGCTTGTTCATATGTATGTTATTGTTTCACTGAATTTGTCATACGAACACGTTATTTCTTTTCAGCCTAACATAAACATCCACAAATGGTTAAATTTTCTTCCTTGACAGTCTTCTTTGCCAAGTACAGGATTACAGGGGAGAAAGAAATTGTCGGTGATGGTAATTCCAAGCATTTTTATCCCGGAAGATTGGTCATTCACTTTTTACGAAGGATTGAATAGGCATCCGGACTCTATCTTCAAGGACAAGACGGTAGCTGAGCTTGGTTGTGGAAATGGATGGATAAGCATTGCCATAGCTGACAAGTGGTTGCCTTCAAAGGTTCGTTTTGTCATCTTTATGTCGTGTGGCAGGTTCTTACTACTTCCGTTCCAGTGTCTTAGGATGTTCTAGAGCAACAGCGTTTGCTGTAATTGCCACTGAAATTTCACTTTTGTCCTTGTTTAAAACTTTAAAAGATTGTTATGGAGTTTGATGATGATACGGCATTTTTAGCGATTCTTTATGGTGCCTGGGTAAACCTTTTGCAGGTGTATGGCCTTGATATTAATCCTAGAGCAATAAAGATATCTTGGATAAACCTGTACTTAAACGCTCTGGATGATAAAGGTCAGCCCATCTATGATGAGGAGAAGAAAACTCTACTGGATCGGGTGGAGTTTTATGAATCTGATCTGCTTTCTTATTGTAGAGATAATGACATACAGCTTGAACGGATTGTTGGATGCATACCTCAGGTATTATCACAATCTGCAACTCATATGATACTGTCTGGGGTATTACATTAATGGACGCTTATCCAATATCAGAGGTTAATGTGTCCAGAATCATTCTTTTGACGCCTAATTTACTCTATTCTGTTCTCTACAAGCAGATTCTTAACCCCAACCCAGATGCCATGTCCCAGATGATTGCTGAAAATGCGAGCGAGGAGTTTCTCCATTCATTGAGTAACTATTGTGCGCTTCAGGTTGAGATATATTCTTAATAATTTAATGTTTATGTATATGTAAAAACCATTAGCTAGTTAACAATGAAATGTTTCAAATCTTTTATTTATGTATTTATAGGTGTCCCTTTATACTCGTGATAATCATGAACTGGAATCTGCATTTCTTGATTTTATTTTTTATTTTTATTGTTTTTGCCCTTGCAGGTTTCTACTTGTAATTTAACTTGAAACCTGCAGTTATTGAATTAACGTTTTCCTTTTGTCAATTTTAATATGAAAATAAAGCAAATTGCAAAATTTGCAACACTATGCTCTCTGTTAATTTTAAATCAAGGAGTTTGGCTCAACTCTAAAAGCCTCGGTTGGTGAGAAATATAAAAGCACTGAACTTGTAAAAAATTTTATTGTCTGAGCATTGCCTCAATTTTGGGTTTGAGTTATCGGATGATCAGATGATTCAAAAGTTTTTTTCGTTTTCACTTTGATGATGTATTCTCTCATAGATATTATAACTTCATATTCTTCCTAATTCAGACATGCTGACTCTCCCTTCATACACGAAGGTTGAGGGATGTGAATGACAAATAAAATTTATAACAATTTCGGTTCAAGTCACTGTTTGATGATTAAAAAGAGAATACTTGTTTACCATGACAGTTTTATTTTCTCATTCGACACAGGGTTTTGTTGAGGATCAGTTTGGCTTGGGTCTGATTGCTAGGGCAGTTGAGGAAGGAATATCTGTCATCAAACCTTTGGGGATTATGATATTCAACATGGGAGGTCGTCCAGGACAAGCTGTTTGTAAACGCTTGTTTGAACGCCGTGGTTTCTGCATCAACAAGCTATGGCAGACTAAAATTCTTCAGGCAAGCAAACTTGTATAACTGACTATCATTTCTTCATCAAAAATGTCCTCCTCTTGAAATGTGTTTTCTTTTTTGCAGGCTGCTGACACAGATATTTCAGCTTTAGTTGAAATTGAGAAGAACAGTCCACATCGTTTTGAGTTCTTCATGGGACTTTCCGGGGATCAGCCTATTTGCGCTCGAACAGCCTGGGCCTATGGAAAGGCTGGTGGCCGTATTGCTCATGCTTTATCAGTTTACAGTTGTCAACTTCGTCAACCAACCCAGGTTTGCACTTCATTCAAGTTTGTATGAAGTGGACATTAGTTGCTCCAGAATGTGGAAAAACTAAAATGATGATTATTTGAATGAATGGTCAGGTTAAGAAAATTTTCGAGTTTCTTAAAAATGGATTCCATGACATCAGCAGTTCATTAGATCTATCGTTCGAAGATGATGCTGTTGCTGATGAGAAGATCCCTTTCCTAGCTTATCTTGCCACAGTTTTGAAAGAGCGTTCCTATTTCCCATACGAGCCACCAGCTGGAAGCAAAAGATTTCGCAATTTAATTGCAGACTTTATGAAAAAATATCACTATATTCCACTCAATGCTGATGTGAGAAACATTCACTTATCCATTATTTATACATGTTGTATGCGGTATTTTTTTTTACTCAATCTGTTATACACTTGTTTGGACATGCTACGTTGAATTGTTTTCTCCAGATGTAGTTATCCTTCTTAAGTGTAAACCTCTGATTAGTGAAACTAACTCTGGATAAAACTTGGAGTTTATCACTGACCTACTTGTTTGAAACTGTAAATTTCAACACTACTTGTTTTCAAATATAAATGGATATTTTTCAAATAAGAATTTTACTTTTGTGAGTGCTTGAAGAGTTTCAAGATGTTCAATATACCTTTTTCTTCTTGTCAAATGAATGGAAATGATCCAGATTCCTGACTTTTCTTCTCCACTTCTTGCTCTAGAATGTTGTTATCTTCCCTTCAAGGGCTGTGGCGATTGAGAATGCTCTTCGATTATTCTCACCACGTCTTGCAATTGTTGATGAACATCTTACTCGACACCTACCCAAGCAGTGGCTAACAAGCTTGGCAATTAAGGTATGATATATTTCTGATGCTGTTATTTCTATCTACTATTTTCATAGTTCAAAATGGCATTGCTTGGCTGAATTACTTCACTTTTTTGGTATCATTACTAGCAGGAATATAAAATGAAAATTTAGAAAATATAGGGAAAAAAAATAAAAGCACTCAAGAGCCAGCTTTGTATTGTTTCTTCTCATCAAGTGACAATAGAGACTAGAAAACAGTACATTTTAAATTTTGACAATAATTAATTAACAAGACCTTAGAGTTGGTGGTGAAGTGGAGAAGGACAAAGGATGCTTGAAAATAATGAGCAAAGGATAGCTTCATCTAATGTTGTGACATATCAGTTTAGCATGGTAGAACCATGAAGCTGCGAGCTTTCCATTTCGAATGTAACTTCACAAGTTTGTTATTTTTATAACTATTATTGAACCTGTCTAGAATCATGGAACGAAGATGCTCTAAGTGTTTGTTTCTAAGATGTTGACTTACTGTTACTCCATGACTAAATTTATATCTTGGTCACAGGGTACAGAAACTGCTAACACTTCAGTGGATGGACTCACGGTAATTGAAGCACCACGCCAGTCAGATTTAATGATAGAGCTGATAAAGAAGCTGAAGCCACAGGTGGTAGTTACTGGGATTGCTGATTTTGAGTCGGTTACCAGTTCAGCTTTTGTCCACCTCCTGGATGTTACAAAAGAAATTGGGTCTCGTCTTTTCTTAGACATATCTGATCACTTTGAGCTATCCAGCCTACCGGGTTCAAATGGGGTCTTAAAATATCTTGCTAGAACTTCTCTGCCTTCACATGCAGCTATTGTATGTGGCCTTGTAAAAAATCAGGTATGTGTTTGTTTTCATAGTATCATCTAATTGACTCATGCTATCATATGAGGAGAGTTTTTATTTTATCTGATAATTTTGAGGAGCCATAAGATGGGCTTTAAGATTCATCTTGATTTTTAATATGTTAGCTTTTTGTTTCAAGACCTTTCTGCTAATGGTAGCTGAACCATTATTTCAGGTTTATTCAGATTTAGAAGTCGCTTTTGTCATCTCAGAAGAAGAGGCCATTTTTAAGGCCTTGTCTAAGACTGTGGAAGTACTAGAAGGAACTACTGCACTAATTAGTCAATACTATTACGGTTGTCTTTTTCATGAGCTTCTGGCTTTTCAGCTTGCTGACCGACATACTCTTCCAGAGGTTTGTTTTCCCTCTCTTTTATTCATTCTTTTCTTTTTGGGGTCTGTTTTTATCAGTAGTCTTAGCAAATCTGGAATTTTTTATATACATGTCCTCCAGAGGGAATGTGACAAGGCCAATTCCGTTGAGATGATTGGATTTTCTAGTTCAGCCATGTCAGTCCTTAACAATCCCGAATTGTCAATTTGCGAGACACGGAACTCTTCTCTTATTCACATGGATGTAGACCAAAGCTTCTTGCCCATACCATCTCCCGTCAAAGCTGCTATCTACGAAAGTTTTGCAAGACAAAACATGTCGGAGTTAGAAATTGATGTCACCCCCACCATGAAACAGTTTATCAAGAGCAATTACGGGTTCCCAATAAATAGCAATACAGAATTTATATACGCAGATTGCTCCCAAGCTCTGTTTAATAAGCTAGCCCTCTGCTGCAACCTAGAGGGTGGAACATTGTGCTTTCCAGCTGGCTCAAACGGGAACTACGTTTCTGCAGCAAAATTCCTGAAAGCAAACATTGTGAATATCCCAACCAACTATGAAGAGGGCTTTAAGATGACAGAGAAGCAACTAGCCGGAGTACTTGAGACTGTGAAAAAGCCATGGGTGTACATTTGTGGTCCCACAATCAGCCCAACTGGTTTGCTTTACAGCAACAAAGAGATGGAGAATATATTAACAATTTGTGCGAAATTTGGGGCTAGAGTTATTATTGATACTTCATTCTCTGGATTGGAGTTCGACTTAGAGGGTTGGGGTGGCTGGAATTTGGAAGAGTGTATATCAAAGCTGGATTCTTCTGGTGATCAGTCTTTCTGCGTGTCTATGCTTGGAGGGCTGTCTCTTAAGATGCTCACTGGCGCACTTAAATTAGGATTTTTGGTTTTAAACCAACCTCATTTGGTTGAATCTTTTAATAGCTTTCCAGGATTATGCAAACCTCATAGCACTGTCAAGTATGCTATAAAGAAGTTGCTGGGACTGAGAGAGCGAAAAGAAGGAGACGTGATGGATGCTGTTGCAGAACGAATAAAAACATTGGAATCTAGAGCCAAGTGCTTGAAAGAGGTATTTCTTCATTTTTCCATCCATGATATTTTTCAATTCCAAGTGTGGAAGCTATAGCTAATCAATAATCATTATGCTATTCTTACGAGTAATGCCTTACTCATTCGAATTTTCTCTGTCACGATGTTTCTGCTACAGACACTCGAGAAAAATGGGTGGGATGTGGTTCAACCCTGTGGTGGCGTTTCAATGTTGGCAAAGCCTTCTTCCTATCTCAACAAGACGGTTAAGATCAGCAGTGGCGAAAACTCAACTGCTCAGGAGATCAAGCTTGACGACTCAAATATCAGGGAAGCCATGGTCAAGGCAACCGCTTTATGCATCAACAGCGCATCATGGACCGGAATCCCTGGGTACTGCCGCTTCACATTCGCATTAGAAGAAAGCAAGTTTCAGCAGGCTCTGAATTGCATCAACAAATTCAAAAACATGGCAGGTAACTGACGTGCTTTTGCAATCATATTATCACCTGATGGATTGTTATCACGACTTAGGTGTTAAAGATACTATGTGTTTTGCAAAATGAAGTTGATTTCTTCCTTTTCGAAAACGTCAGAATCACGACGTATTTCCTCATACAGGACAACACTGATCGGTGTTGTCTCCAATTTGATGGGGCAAGAGTCCTTTTTAATGCCATGTCTTCTTAATTACAGCTTTTTATGTGAACATTCCTACTTCTAATATAATGAAAATTATAATTTCTTCGACTTTATAATATAATTTTTTTGTTCTACCATGTGTTAGCACAAGCACCTTGAAATTGAAGGGGAGCTGAGCAGTTCAATTTCCATTGATAGAAAAAAAAGAAAAGAACGGGGGGGGGGGGGGGGGGGACATTTTTTTAAGGGCTAATTGCAATAAAGTACCTTGACGTTTGGCTATATTGCAATAAAATCGTGAGTTTAGCCTTAATTGCATGTTAATACCCTTAACTAACTGATTAATTGTATGTTAGTACCCTTGACCAAGTTGACCGGCATGTTGACTTTGACTTTTTTGGTAAAAAGACAAATTTGCCCCTGGTTAAAAAAAAATTAAATTAAAATTTTAAAAATTAAAATTTTTAAAAATAGATCTCCACCGTCCATCAAGATTGATGGACGGTGGAGATACATTTTTTTAAAAAAAAAAATTAAAATTATATAATTAAAAATAATTAAAAAAAATATTTTATATTAAAAAAAATTTTAGTGTTTCTTGGTGGAGATCCAGATTGGATCTCCACCGTCCATCAATGATGATGGACGGTGGAGATCCAATCTGGATCTCCACCAAGAACACCAAGAACAAACAAGAACACAAAAAAAAAAAAAAAAAAATTTCGAAAACTCGATCTGCTCCATCAACGGGAGCAGATCTGCTCCCGTTGATGGAGCATCTGCTCCGTCGCCGATGGAGCGCTGCTCCATCGGTGACAGCTGGGTTCGAAGGCGAACCTAGTTGCTGGGTTCGCCTTTGAACCCAGAAACTGGGTTCGTCTTCGAACCTAGCAGCTGGGTTCGAAGGCTGGGTTCGCCTTCGAACCCAGTAGCTGGGTTAGAAGGCGAACCCAGTTTCTGGGTTCGAAGTGGAACCCAGAATTCTGGGTTCGAAGGCGAACCCAGAAACTGGGTTCGACTTCGAACCCAGAACTGGGTTCGCCTTCGAACCCAGCAGCTGGGTTCGAACACGAACCCAGATCTGGGTTCGCGTTTGAAGAAATTTTTTTTTTTTTTTGTTTTGCTCTGTTCTTGATGTTCTTGGTGGAGATCCAGATTGGATCTCCACCGTCCATCAATGTTGATGGACGGTGGAGATTGATGGACGGTGGAGATCCAATCTGGATCTCCACTAAGAACACTAATTTTTTTTTTTTTAATATAAAATATTTTTTTAATTATTTGGTTTTAAATTTTTATTTTTTATTTTAAATGTATCTCCACCGTCCATCAAGATTGATGGACGGTGGAGATCCATTTTTAAAATTTTTAATTTTTTCAATTTTTTTAAATTTTTATTTAATTTATTTTTTTTAAACCAGGGGCAATTTTGTCTTTTTACCAAAAAGTCAAAGTCAACATACCGGTCAACGTGGTCAAAGGTACTAACATGCAATTAAGGCTAAACGCACGATTTCATTGCAATATAGTCAAACGTCATGGTACTTTAGTGCAATTATCCCTTTTTTTAATTGAAAAGAAATTCAATTTCTGTGCTAAGTGATTGGTAACTGTAATGCATATGTTGTGATAAATGATGTTAGAAATTCGATTATTAGGATGAAAAGTATTGAACTGATAGTTATTTAGATTTCACATTGATTAAGAAATATTCCTTGAAAATTAAAATAAATACAAATATCATCGAATTTGATTGAAGCCTAATGTCTTAAGGGTTCGTTTGGAAAAATTTTTACTTTTTACTTTTGACAGTAGAAGAAGAGAAGTAAAAGCCTGAACTTTTTAGTTATTGTTTGGATGATATATTTCAGAAGAGCTTTTATATCCAGAATAGCTTTTGAAACTATTTGGGTGAAATATTTTAAAAAGTTTATAAATTATGATATAACCTTTTTACTCTTCAAGAAGAGCTTTTAAAACTGTTTGGTTATAATATTTTACTATAATCTCTACTTAATATAATTTGAACTTTGTAATAAAAAATATATATAATTTTTTATATAAATATTTAGTTATAACATTTTTAAATTTATATTTTATTAAAAAATAAAGTAATTAAAATTAATTTATAAAGTAATTAAGGTATTAAAGTAATAAAGTAAAAAAATTGACAGGTAAGAAGAGGGCAAAATTAAAATTATAAAAATTTTATTAAATACATTTGGACTTCCCGGTCTTTCATCTTAAAGAGTTTTTGGTAAAAGTCCCAAAACTCAGCTGCAGATAGAAGAGCTTTCAAAAATTCAAAGTCCTTTTATTGAACCATCCAAATAAGTTTAAAAGTAATTTTTTGATCTCAAAAATTCAAAAGTCATTTCTATAAGACATCCCAATCAAGACCTAAGTTAAGTATTTATATGGTGTCTTATTTTTTTAAAACAAAATATATGAACGGATTTGAATTTACGATCTAATACTAAATAAGTTAAAAATTTACGACACCTGTTGATATTAATTATGTGAATTTACGACACCACACTAAAAAGTAAAACTCGTAAAAGTAGAATGAGAGGTTGGACCAAAAATTATTAGTTTTATGAAAGGGGTCTATTTTTCTCCAGAACATTCTTAAAAAAAGGTCTCTCTCCATCTCTAACTCCACGTCATCCAACCAACCAATCTCTCTACACTCTCCTAGATTTCTCTATTTCAAGAAAAATCGAGAGAATCCCATACAATCCTATATAAACCTCACTTCACCTATCCCTCTTCTCACCAGAAAAACCAGAAAAAATAGAAAAAACTACACATCAACCAGCACCATTCAAACAAAACTTCCACTAGTTCTCTGCTTATATCAACTTCAAAGATCAATATCTTTTTTGCTTTCAAGCTTCCAAATGGCAAAGCCAAGAACACCAAACATGCCATTTTTTGTTCTAGCAATGGTTTTCATCATGATCACACAAGCCAATGCATTGATGCCCTACACAAGACCTTTGTATGACATAATCCTCCCATCAGAGGACCCTTTTAGGATCCTTGAACAGACCCCACTTCCAATCCCCAAAAACCTTGAAACTCTTGCACTTGCAAGATCAGACTGGAAGGAGACAGCAGCAGCCCATGTGATCTCTCTGGACATTCCAGGGTTGAAGAAGGATGACATCAAGATTGAGGTGGAGGAGAACAGGGTTCTGAGGGTGAGTGGGGAGAGGAAGAGTGAGGAGGAAGTTGAGGGAGAGAAGTGGCACAGAGCTGAGAGGACTTGTGGGAAGTTCTGGAGGCAGTTTAGGCTGCCAATGAATGCTGATTTGGACCACATCAAAGCTCATCTTCAAGATGGGGTTTTGAGGATCACTGTGCCTAAGTTTGCTGAGGAGAAGAAGAGGCAGCCCAAGGTTGTCAACATTGCTGAGGAGGGCTCTTCTGGGGAAGATATCAAGGCTACCAAAACTGATCGGATGTGATTTTTGTGGTTTGATCTGTTTTTTCTTTTTTGAACTTTTTGGTTTCATGTCGTGGTGATTTTGTTTAAGTTTGGTTGTGTCATATATATTTAATGTGTTAATGGCTGTGTATTTGTAATACAAAATTAAGAGTGTCATATATGGTTTGTTAAAAGTGAATTTTACTATTACAATAAATATAATAAGACTTTCATTTGAGTTCAAAAGCAATTTTATTTTTAAAGATATTAAGCCTGTTTGACAAGTTTTTACTTTGTATTTTTAATTTTTTTTTTATAAAAATTATATATTTTAATTTTATTTAAAAAAATTTTTAAAACTTAAAAATTTTTATATGAGAATATTTAAACAGTTCTAAAAGGATTTTTGAACTGAAAAATTAAAAAAAAAAGCTTTTAAAAGTCATGCTAAACAGATTTTTAAAGGATATATATTTCCTCACATTAAACAAATTTAGATAATTTTTTTCTACAGTAAATATTTAAAAGTGTTTATTATCAGTTCTTCAGTTGTATGAGGTTTTAATGTTGATTTTTGGTAAATTCAACGTAAAAATATGGTTGTGTAATTAGTGTTTTAAAAATAATATTTTATGGGCACATTTAGTGTGGGAGATTGATTTAGATTATTTTTATTGAATATAATTGAATTAATTATGGTTAGAGTGGATAATTAATACTGATATGGTGTGTTTGGTATGTGATATTAATTGGATTATTTTTGTGTAATAAGATATGATTAGATTAAAGTGAATTAAAATAATATTGTGATGTATGTAGTATAATATGATTTGAATTTAAAATAGTATTGTATTTTTGTTTGGTGTAGTATAATTAAATAGAAAATAGTTATGTATTAAAATATTATTTTTAAATAAAAGTGAAATTATCTTATTTTATTTAAATAAAATAAAATAAAATGTTTAAGAATAATTTTAGTATTTTATAATTATAATTACAATAATTTAAAAATAAAGATATGTTAAAAAAATTAAATTAAATTAAATATAAATAAATTATAATTAATATATAGAATGATTATAAATTTAAAATAAAACTATAATAAATAAAGAAAAAAGAGTAAACAAATTGTAATTTCATTACTAATAAATTTATGAGTATATATGAGTTTATTTAATTCTATGTTCAATTCTTTGTGCAAGTCAAGCGTGGGATTGTGATAAAACAGTTTAATCCTGAGCTAATTCCATAGATTTTTATTTTCAGTTAAAACTGATATTTGATATTGCGGAAAAAAAAAAAATTTGTTTGAATGATGAAGTGTAATGGTATGGGTAAACTTTTATTATTAAAATACATACTAAAAATGTGAGTTGAGAGAATATTTATTAAAAAAATTATGAAAAAGGAAAAAATAAAGTTAAATGAAAATTTGATATATATAGTAGCAAATATAAAGGGGATATGAGATTTTGATTTAAAAAATAGAGCTCTTTCTTGTAGTGGGGTTAATTTTATCGTTTAATGATAACGATTTTTCCTGTATTAATTAAATTCTGTAAGAGATAACGGTTGATCTGGTTTAATCATTAAAACGATTAAAATTCCTTTATACTAAAATTTAAAATTATTAAAAAAAATATGTTTGGATTTCTACAATTCATCTCACTTGAAATAAATAGTGGAGATTTTTTTCTTTTTTTTAAAAAATTATTATTAGGAAAAAAAAATTTTCAGATTAGATCTCCACTAAGAATAAAAATAATAATAAATAAATAATTTTGAATAATTCAGATCTGGGTTCTTTGACGAAGAACTTTAGGGTTCTTTGACGAAGAACTTTGGGGTTCTTTGAAAGAGAACCTAGTAATGAAATCAAAGGCGAACCCAAACGAAGAGTCGAAGAAACCTTTTGGGTTCTTTATCCAGGCGAATTCAGATTTCATTTATGGGTTCGCTTTCGAAGGTAAACTCAGATTTCATTTTCAGGCGAACCTAGCGCAGTGGAGATCTAGCCATTCCATCAAATTTTTTTTTTTGGAAATTCAATCTAGAGATTGTTTTTTTTATAATTATTATTTTTTAAAAAATATTCTTTGAATAAATGATAACCGTTCATAATCTTAAAAACGGAGGGATAGATTTTTTTAAATTTTTATTTAATAAAATAAAATTTTAAAAGTATGAAAGACGAAATTATTCCTATATATGTTAAATTTGACTAAAGTTGGCTAACTGTAGGGAAGATTTTCATCAATAAAAGATAAAGTTAACTCTGCTTTGCAGAACTTTAGGGATGTTGGTATAATTAGTTCTAAATAATAATAATAATAATAATAAAATTAAAATGAGCAATTCTATAATTAATGAGAGATTGGTCTCTATGATTTATTTTCAGTAAAATATATAAATTATTATATATTTACTAGTAAGATTTGTATACCTATAATTTAATTAATAATTAATCATTAATATATATAATAAGATTGTATTTTTTAATAAGATAAAGTGATATTTTAGTTCATGTATATTGATATGTATTTTATTTTAAAATTTAAATGTAAAAGTATTTTATTGTAATATTTTTTCCCCCCAAAAATTTAGTTGGTTTACAGCCCAACCAAGCTTCAAAAGGGCTCCGCCCCTAGTATAGGATTTGTGGATATTCATGGGATAAGGGACGAGATGCATAAAATATGTCCGGTGTAACCGTTAACTTTTTAATAAGTTTTAACTCTTAGGTACAGTTGGATACACATGGATATCGTGAGATAGAGCTGAGGATATTTTTGGATTTTGTTTTGCAATTATTTCAAAGAAAAAGTGGTCAATTTTGAATATTGAAAAGTTTTTAGGTTAAAAATAAATTTTAAGTTGGATTCCCATGTCTTCACATCTAGGTTTTGTTTTTTGGTTATTCAAAACTCTTGTGTTGTCTTCCATCCCCATGTTGTTCTAAAAAATAAAAATGGAGGAAATGAAAGAGAAAGAAGAGAAGAGAAAGAACAAGAAATAGAAAGAAAAATTATGCTGTATGAATATGAATACATAAATAAGGCACGATATGAAAAGCGGTAAATTTTAAAAAAATTAGAATATAGATATGGTAAAATATATTAATTAAAAAATATATTATTTATATTTAAAATATAAATAATTATTTTATAATTAACTTTATAAAAAACAGTTTTTCAGATAACATTCTCAGGCAACGAAACGAAGTGAAGTTATATTGCAGCAAGAGGTGTGAAGCAAATCAAGCAATCGTTAAAAAATGTTCAAAAATTAATCGTCAAAAAATGTTCTAATAAAAAATCGTTTTGAAATATAATAAGAATACATATTTAAAATGGTAATTTTGTTTTGCGCCGGGGTTTAGGTTTATGGTTCATCTAGCTGTTTTCCATTATACTAAAACGCATTTATTATCAAAGTAAGCTCCCCGTCTCAGATTGCTTTCTACGTATTATTAGGCATGATGTTAACAAAATGTTGAAAATCGATTAATATGGTGAAATGTTACGATTCCACATTTACTAAGTATGAGATTAGTGGTTATTAGGCATGATGTTAATAAAATATTGAAAATCAATTAATATGGTGAAGTGTTACGATTCCATATTCATTAAGTATGAAATTAGTAGTTTGTTATAGAATTTGTTAGGCATCATTCTCTTATAAGTCGGTTTTTAAGGATGAGTTTTACTTAATGAGTTCATATCAAGTAGTATTATAGCCTGCACCATGCGTACAAACATGCACGATGCACAAATAAAGCAACTTGGGGAGGGCTGCTACACGATACGAGAGCCGCGGAGTCATCTAGCTTTAAATAATAGTCCGCCGTAGACGTCGACTGTAGAAGCATGGTGGAATATCATGATTCCATATCCATAAATTGTGATATTAGTGGTTGATATATAATTTATTAGGTACTGTCCTCTTACAAATTGATTTTTAAGGGTTAAGGGTGAGTGACAAAAGAAACCAACAAGAAGAAAAAATGATGGATTTCTTTCTTTAAGTAGCATATGGTTAAGTTATATATTATGATCACAATCCAAATTTCAATTGCTTGATGAACAAATAATTGATGACAAAGCAACTACCGGTTCCGATCCTGGAACAGTCAGCTTTGTCTCCAAATTTTTTTATATGGTTCAATAGTGTTGGGCCACACCCCCAAACACATATATATATATATATATATATATATATATATATATTATTTTTTTTATGACTGTCTGGCCACATATATATTTTAATTTTAATTTTTTTTTAAAAAAGGAATTGGAACCGAATTGAAACTGACAGTTTTACCGATTTCGATTCCTACCATTTCAGAAACTGACAGTTTCAATTCTGAAAATTAAAGAATTAGGATCGGGATCATCTGTCCCGATTCCAATCTCCAATTTCAAATCGAAATTGAACTGAAATAGCCGATTCTGACTCGGAACTGTCCGATTTGGTTCGAACTGCGGAACCAAACAGGTCTACCAAGCAGAGTGGTAGGCCATAGCAATTATCAAGATTCTCTGGACAAAGATGCCCAACCCCAATCAGACAAAAGCAACAATTATTTTTCATTCAATGTAATAATTCCACTTGAATTATTGTGTTTAACAGAGACAATGTAAACCATGGTTGAGTCAACCTTGGTTAGGTTAATCCTAGTTAATTATCATGCTTATTTAATGAAGCTACAGACCACAAGAAGGAAGAGGTTTTTCCAAAGTGATTACTTCTGAAAACAAAACTTCGGTTTGTTCTACATTTGTACCAGAGAATTTCCATTTGTAAGTTCAATCTTTGACCAATATTATATTTTCAATTTCAATTTAGTCCCTGTTATTTTAATATTTCAATTTCTATTATGTATCTTTCAATTTTCTCAAGTTCTCCTCTTTCTATGGTCGTGTTAGGTACTATAAGACCGAAGAGAGACATAGGAGAGTACCATAATTACTAGGACCGGTGAGTCAAAAACCAAACCAATCACCTAACCATGTCTTCTAGCTCCATATCTAAAGACCAATTGAATCAAATAGAACAACAAAAATTACAAGAACAAATACTTGAGCAATTGTTTAATCTTAAGTGTAGAAAACTTAGCGATTTTAAATTGTATAAAGACATGTTTTTGAGCAAAGTCTTTCAAAGAAAAGACAGTGCTAAATCTTATTGGAAAGAGTTTATTTATGGACTACCTCCCCACTTTGCTAATAAATTAAAGGGATATTATTGTTTTTTAAGGTTTAAAAATATATCGTTTTATCCCCTATTTTAAAATTATTTTTTAATATTTTCTTAACATTAGAAAATTTAATAGAACCGTAAAAATTTTTACTGTCTGACACTTAAAATATTATTTTACCCTTCTTCTATAAATATTAAAATTATTCACTATTATAATATTTAACTATTTATCATAATTAAAAGAAACAATTAAAAAAATTATTTGTTTTTTTTACATTTTTTAATTTTTCTCTCCCCTCACTGTCTCTGTCCAACTCTTTATTTTCTTTTCACTTTCTTCACTACACTTCCCGTGAGGTGGGATGGGGTAGAATAATGAGTGTTTAAGTACAAAAAAGTGTAGTGAAGAAAGTGAAAAGGAGACGAAGAGTGGGGTAGAATAATGAGTGTTTAAGTTAAAAAAAAGTGTAGTGAAGAAAGTGAAAGGGAGACGAGGAGTTGGAGAAAGACGGGAGAGAAAAAGTAAAAAAAAGTAAAAGAAAAAATGATTTTTTTAGTTGTTTCCTTTAATTATAGTAAATAGTTAAATGTTTAGATGGATAATTTTAAAGTTTGTGCAAGAAAGGCAAAATAATATTTTTAGTGTCAAATAGTAAATTTTTAATAGTTCTGTTAAATTTTCTAACGGTAGGAGGAATATTGGGGAATAGTTTTAAAGCAGGGGGTAAACCGATGTATTTTCAAACCTCTCCTTTTCTAATGCTTGATTTCACCTCTTCAAGTCTCCAATTGCACTTTCAAACCCTCTCCTTTTCTTTTCCTTTGATTTCGTTATTTAGGGTTTTTCTTGGCTCTACAAAAATGTAAGATTCATCAATAAAAATAAAACCTAACAATTCAAATGCATAATTTCTAGTTCTAGCATGCTTAAATGTAATTCTAACATTCACAACTTAATTTTCTACTTATTTGAATTTCCTAACAATCTACCACTTGAAATTCTTCAATTTTCTCTTGATCTAAGGCTTGAAAACTTGATGGATATTACTTTAATTGAAGATTGGAATTCTTATATGGTATAAGGAGGGAAGATTAAGGTGTTTTTTAGTGAAAGAAGTGAAGAAAAATGAAGAGATAAATAGGGGAGAGAAGTCACGGCCAAGGAAGAAAAAATGGGGCTGTGCATATTTTTTTCACTTTTCCTTTATATAGTCATGTTTTCCATTTCCTAGTGTGCCCCTCAACAATTTTCTAAATGCCCAATATGTCCTTAGTCCACTTAAATGGCTTTTAATTGGTTAATTAGTCACCTAGAAATCAATTTAGTTCAAACTAATATCACCTAGTTACAAATCAACCAAATTCATGTCACCTTTTTATTTTTATGTTGGTTTGCTCTCATTGGTTGATTTCTAATAATATGGATCGCCAAATTTTTTATCAACATTTGTCTCTCAAATATATTTTTCCACCAATCACATCCTCTCATTCATTTCTAAATTTAATTCCTCTCTACAAAATATTTTTCTTGGAATTCGATCCTAGTGGCTCGGGTAAGGGGGTGTAACAGTTTTTTTTTCATTTCTTTCACTAGAAAACACCTTAATCTTCCCTTCTTATGCCATATAAGAATTTCAAGCTTCAATTAGAGTGATATCCATCAAGTTTCCAAACCTTAGATCAAGAGGAAATTGAAGAATTTCAAGTAATGGATTGCTAGGAAATTCAAGTAAGTAGAAAATTAAGTTGTGAATGTTAGAATTACATAAAGGTATGCTAGAACTAGAAATTATGCATTAGAATTGTTAAGTTTTATTTTTATTGATGAATCTTACATTTTTGTAGAGCCAAAAGAAATCTTAGACAAGGAAATCAAAAGAAAAAAGAAGGAGAGGGTTTGAAAGTGAAATTGCAGGCTTAAAAAGGTGAAATCAAGTATTAACAAGGTTGGTGTACACTGACACGCTGAAACGCGTGGGAATAAATCCCAAGTGCAGGATGTGTCGAAGTAATAAATTTTCGTGAGTACGGAGTCGAATCCACAAGGAAGTGGTGGAACTAATTCTATAAACTAGAGATTATAATACAGCGGTAAAATAAATCAAGTTGTTGGTTTTTGGGTTTTTAATTAAAATATAATTAACTACTAATGCAATAAATTAAAGCGAGACGGATACGATGGAAGATACTGCTAGGTAGTCTCACGGTTCTAATTCCGAGTAAGGAAATATACTGACTATTATGAAGCACGTTATTAACATGATAAGAATAATTCAACCACGGCCACACCACATGGTATTGCTCCCGCAATGGGATGGTATGTGAATTCGGTCAACCACACCTATTGGTCGTAGAGTGCAATTAATCGAAAACCATAGTTAATCTAATGCCTAGGTTAATTACGTAATTTCTTATCAAAACTAACCCAGTATTGATTTTAGAGTCAATTAAGCTCGATTGCAATCTCAATGATTTCTCATATAATATTACAATAAATATTAAATCGATTCTCATCACGGGGCATGCAATCTACTTTCGCAATCGCAAAACACCATAAATCAAACACAAAGTAATAATATAATACACTCAAAATCAATATAATCTCTGACAGTAAATATCAAATCGATTCTCATCACGAGGCATGCAATCTACTTTCGCAATCGCAAAACGCCATAAATCAAACGCAACAAGATAATACTCAAATAATCTCATAAACAATATCATGAAATAATATACAAAATATATTCATAGTCAATAAATCCGAATCCGTTCATAGTTCCGAAAACTACCTAACAAGAGTTCTAACTACTCATAATCATCAATGAACAATCAAAGGAAGAATAATGATATGAAATACAACCCATCGAAGCTCTCAAGACTCGAAGATCCGCTTTGGTCCGGCTTGAACTTCTCCGCTTTCGATCTTCGTCTTCTTCGATGAACACCCACGATCTAGAGATGTTGTGATGATTTGTGATGCTTGGGATGTGTTTGGGAGGAGCAAGAAGGGTTGAGACCACCTTTGGAGGCAGCCAAGAGCTGCTCCTTTTCTGTCCTCGGCGTCCTCTCTATGCTG
Source organism: Xanthoceras sorbifolium (assembly GCA_003430845.1). NCBI lineage: Eukaryota > Viridiplantae > Streptophyta > Magnoliopsida > Sapindales > Sapindaceae > Xanthoceras > Xanthoceras sorbifolium. The sequence goes on from CM010615.1 coordinate 3,033,187, forward strand.
CCATACTCTCGCTCTTTTCTTCTTATAGGCAGCCCATTTAGGGCGTGTTTTTCTTCACCGCGACCACCATCGCGACCAGTGGTCGCGGCCTTCACTGGGCCGCTGGGAATGGCTGCACGCGAGCTGCATCGCGAGGAGGTTTGGTCGCGCTGCCCCTCGCCACCTTCACTGCTGGACTTTCTTCTTTCATCGCGAGCAGCTGTCGCGCTCGGTCTTCTCGCGCTGCTCACTGGTGGCTTCTTCTTCTGCATCGCGAGGAGGAACTGGTCGCGGTCGAGCTCGCGCAGCTCACTGGTTTGGCATGGGCGACTTCATCGCGAGCGAGGGTGCGAGGTGCAGGTGCTGGTCGCGGTCTGCATGAGATTTATTTTTTTGTGTTTCTTCTTTGGCCAAAACGGCGTCGTTTTGGACCAACTCTTAGGGTCCAAAACGGCGCCGTTCCATTTAATCCCAATTCCCTTGGTGCAAAACGCACATTGGTGGAACTTTCTGTAATTGCAGTTTCGCCCCAACAGTTTGCTATTCTTTCACAGATGCCCTTCCCCAAAGTTACTGAATTTACATGTTTTTCCCATAAATATTCAAAATCATCACTGAGGTCCCTAAACCTGCAAACTCAAGGAAAACACATCAAAAACATCAAAAATACTTGAGAATACAATTAAAAGATACGGTTTAGGGGTCGTAAATATGTAACAAATATTGGTCGATCATACACTTGATTTTGAAAGCTTATGTTTTCTAGTAGGACATTTAAGTGGCTCTTTGGAAATTCGTTTCATGTAAAAAACTTTAGTATTGAATTTGTTATGAATTTTCGATTCTCTAACAAAGTTGCTGAAAAGTTTTTGTTTTAAAATATAATTTCAGTTCGAATCATTGTTGTAATAGGTTATACTGCTAAGAAAATTATGAAATTTTATATGATGGTTTTACAAGATGTTAATATAAGTTCTGGAAAGTTTCATGATTTTTAGAGTTGATTAAAAAAAGATATGAATTTCGTAATTGTGATACTGCAATCTGTCCAGTAGTAGACAGAGGGTAGAAATGTAAAGTAAGAAATACTTTAAAAATATGCATACGTATTATTTATGTTTAAAACTTTTATTTTGGAATTGTATATATCTATTTCACGTTCGTGCAAAATTTTATTACAAATTGGGTTTTGTTGAAATTTTAAAGAAACTCAGCATTATATAGTGTTCTGGATTGCCCACTGTCAGGCAGATCAGAACACATTAATAAATAAATTATTTTAAGGTAGTTTGAAGTTTTATAAAATTCTGAAAATTTGTATATACAGAGATATGTTTATTTAAAAGGTTTCTGCAAAATTTTAAAGTTTTCTAACTTGTAATTAATTTACTAACAATCCAATATTGGACACTGTTCTGTTTCTAAAACAGCAATGGTTAGATCTAGTATTGAAATTAAAATGGCCCTAGTAAACTTGAACATTGATAGGAGGGGATTGGAGATTGACATGCCAATTGGGTACTTATTGTAGTACTGCACCAAAAATACCATTGTGATGATTCTTACTTTATCGATTATGAGAAGGCACCGAGTGTCCGGTTCTAGAGTTGGAAAGTATATGTGAAATATTTCGGCGGGGAGGCACCGAGTGTCCGATATCGAAATTGGAAAATATCGACAGAGAGTATGGTCATAAATTAATTTGGAGCCTTTAACACAGCCTTACCAACTCCTACTCCTACTCCTACTGGCTCTTAACCACTCAACGGGTGCTTACGGCGGGGTACTGGATTAACATTACTGTGAGAGGGACCGCAACAACTAGATCAAACTATATTCGTTATGATGTGCAGGATCCTCCATTGGAGGTAAGCACAGAGCATACTTGAATAGTTTTAGTACGATTCCATTATAAAACAAAATAGGCTTAGGGCTTCAGGAAAGAGAGAGTCTTTAAGTAAATATGATTTTATTATATCAAAATATTTTGTTACCAAGTTCTCTGATGAAATTTTTCGATGACTAAGATGAGAGATGTCTCATCCTTTCATTCAACTTTTTTTTGAATATCTTTTATGGTATATATCAGCTTGATTCCCAGGAAAGAGAGGTGCGTCACAATGAACATCTTAAGTACCAAGTCTTTCCTTAGCCAGAACTTCCACTAAATATATCCATAAAATTATTCTTTTATTCTTTATCTTATTTATTTGTCTCTGCATCTTATTAGGCTCTCTGAATCTTATTAGGCTCTCTGATACCATTCGGGAGAGGGGGTGTGTATGGCAGAATTTTTGGTTTCTGTTACCATTTCTAACTTAAATCTTTTGGTATTGTTATACCAGAAGTCTGGTTACAAAAACTAAGGTACTGGTTTCCAGCCATCCTAAATATTGATTTCATCATAATTACATAATAAATAGTCATGTCTATCTTTTAGTTTTTCTAATATTTTTATAATATGATTCATAAATATCACTTTAAGTTTATAATCTAAAGTTTGTTCTTCGCTATTGTTTTGGATTTCAGCGTGAATCTGATTTCTAATTTCATCTATCAACAGAGTTAGATTATCTTTTTCAGATAAGTCTAACATGACAAAACTTTCTCCAAATTTTTCTATCTGCTTCATTTATATTTCTTTTTAAAGTCTTATACTTTCACAAAAATTCTTATAACAAGTACTATTTTTGAATCATAAAAAAGAAAAGGGTCCAATATGCTTCCGTACCTTTCTTTCTCTTTGACCGCTACACCATCGAGTATTCCACGAGCCTTTTACCGTGCGTTTCAGCACCAACCTTAGTAAACCCTAAGGTAATTGCTCTTGTAGAGTCCTTCAACAATAAGCAGCGCAACTCAGTTTCGTTTCCTACCTCTGAGTGTACGAAAGAAAAATAAGGAATTGCTTAAATCTTTTCCTTCTTTATGAAAAAAAAATAAAACTTGCTAGAAAATTTTTGTAAAGGTATAAGAAACTTATTTATTTATTCATAAGGGTTTTTTACAAGGAAGAGAGATAGGAAATAGCTTTTTTTTTTTCTTGATGCCCTCTCTAAACTAAACTACTTACATATTTATAGGGGAAGTCCGGACATGAAATCCCGGATTTCAAACTTTCAAAATAAAAGATAATACAAAATATCGATTTGTTTTTGCATATCTTTTCACTAATACAACTTTATTGTTTTGTATTATATAAAAAGATATGTACAAGTGTTCTTCTTTTATCTTCTTGAGTAGCTGGGTTCGCTTTATCTTCTTTGTCTTCTTTTGCTTTATCTTGTCTGCCATGATGGAAAGTTTGCTTTGAATCTTCGTCGTCATATGCCGACAGTTTCGCTGGCATTTTATCTTTACTTTTTATCTCAAACGTGCAGGCTGGACACGTATTGAGATCGTGCTGTCTGAATTGACAGATTCGTTCTTGAGCCTGAGGGCTTGATCTGATTGCTCCTGTGTTGAGAAGCTTTATTTTTGTCGCCATATAATTTCTGGCAGCAACTGGGGTAGCTTTTGCTGGAGATATCATTATTGAAGATAAGATTTTTCCTCCACCGTAGGTGCGAAATTCTCTTTTGAAACTGACTTCTAGTCCTTGTAGGACTATTCTAATGCCTATCGCTCTGCGGTAGTGAATATTTTTTTCTTCAAATCTGGGCAGTTCTTTTCGAAGATGTTGTGATGTGATCGAAAAAGAATCTGCTTTTGATATCTGGATGAAGTGATAAGAGAGATATCTTTCGTCTTTGTTTGGAGTGGAATATTAAAAAGAGAAGATTATAATAAAAACAAAGAAAAAGTAGGAGAAATAGTATGCAAATACTGCTCTGGCACTTTTTCAGATATAGAATCAAGATATCATATCAATGAAAAAGAGTTATTAGCTGTTGTCAAAAGCTGTAGGAAATTGTATTATTTCTTATTACCAAAACGATTTTTATTAAGAACAGATAATACACAAGTAAAAGCTTTTATAAAAATTCATTTACCGAGTAAACCTGAATTAAAACGATTAATTAGATGGCAAATGCTATTATCAGAATACGAATTTGATATTGAGATTATTAAATCTGACAAAAATGTCTTAGCAGATTTTCTCACAAGAGATGGATCAAATCAAGATTGATATCAACGATATGGAAAAATAAATTTTGTCGATTAGAGAAAATATCTCTGATTTGATAGATATCGCTAATTTTGCCTGGCAATACAAAGGAAGTTGCTGATATTTTATTAACTGAAAGCCAGATGATAGAAAAACGAATTGGAAGATATAAACTCATCAATAACAGAGTTAAAAGATTGCTTGAGGAAATGGAGAAGAAAAATCTTCAATCCCCTCATAATGATAGTTCCAATAAGGAACATGCAGATATTTCTACAGAGTCTTCCTCTTCCTCATCACAAATGGATCGAGCTTAGACCTCAAAAAGATAAAGGGAAAAGAATGCAAGTTAATCTTCCCAAAATATCAGATATGGTAGATCCCGTTATGGATCAACTTTCGATAATGAGAGTTCTTTACAGTCTCTCTAACAAAGATTTTAGATATGTAGATTATTCTGGGATTTATCCTAGGATTAATTATCTACAAGATTCTCCTCCAGAGGAAATTTGATATTGGTTTGATTTTGGAGCCTTAAACTCCATATACACAAACCCTTATGATTTTACAGAGATAAGTTTATTACCAAAATGGATAAGAGATGGCGTCAAAGATTGTTACATACACAATCCCACGATGACACCAAAAGATATTCTTGTATTAAAATTTTTATCTGCAGGACCAGATTTTTACAAAGACGAAAGATATCCCTCTTATCACTTCATCCAGATATCAAAAGTAGATTCTTTTTCAATCACATCACGACAGGTTCGAAAAGAACTGCCCAGATTTGAAGAAAAAGATATTCACTACCGCAGAGCGATATGCATTAGAATAGTTCTACAAGGACTAGAAGCCAGTTTCAAAAGAGGATTCCGCACCTACGGTGGAGGAAAAATCTTATCTTCAATAATGATAGCTCCAGCAAAAGCTACCCCAGTTGCTGCCAGAAATTATATAGCGACAAAAATAAAGCTTCTCAACACAGGAGTAATCAGATCAAGCCCTCAGGCTCAAGAACGAATATGTCAATTCAGACAGCACGATCTTAATACTTGTCCAGCCTGCACGTTTGAGATAAAAAGTAAAGATAAAATGCCAGCGAAACTGTCGGCATATGACGACGAAGATTAAAAGCAAACTTTCCATCATGGCAGACAAGATAAAGCAAAAGAAGACAAAGAAGATAAAGCGAACCCAGCTACTCAAGAAGATAAAACAAGGACACTTGTACAAATCTTTTTATATAATACAAAACAATAAAGTTGTATTAGTGAAAAGATATGTAAAAACAAATCGATATTTTGTATTATCTTTTATTTTGAAAGTTTGAAATTCGGGGTTTCATATCCGGACTTCCCCTATAAATATGTAAGTAGTTTAGTTTAGAGAGGGCATCGAGAAAAGAAAAGCTATTTCCTCTCTCTCTTCCTTGTAAAAAACCCTTATGAATAAATAAAGAAGTTTCTTATACTTTTACAAAATTTTTCTAGCAAGTTTTATTTTTTTTTTCATAAAGAAGGAAAAGCTTCAAGCAATTCCTTATTTTTCTTTCGTACACTCAGAGGTAGGAAACGAAACTGAGTTGCGTTGCTTATTGTTGAAGGACGCCACAAGAGCAGTTACCTTAGGGTTTACTAAGGTTGGTGCTGAAACACACGGTAAAAGGCTCGTGGAATACCCAATGGTGTAGCGGTCAAAGAGAAAGAAAGGCACGGAAGCGTATTGGACCCTTTTTTTTTTTATGATTCAAAAATAGTACTTGTTATAAGAATTTTTATGAAAGTGTAAGACTTTAAAAAGAAATATAAATGAAGTAGATAGAAAAATTTGGAGAAAGTTTAGTCATGTTAGACTTATCTGAAAAGATAATCTAACTCTGTTGATAGAAGAAATTAGAAATCAGATTCATGCTGAAATCCAAAACAATAGCGAAGAACAAACTTTAGATTATAAACTTAAAATGATATTTATGAATCATATTATAAAAATATTAGAAAAACTAAAAGATAGACATGACTATTTATTACGTAATTATGATGAAATCAATATTTAGGATGGCTGGAAACCAGTACCTTAGTTCTTGTAACCAGACTTATGGTATAACAATGCCAAAAGATTTAAGTTAGAAATGGTAACAGAAACCAAAAATTCTGCCATACACACCTTCTCCCGAATGGTATCATAGCCCCTAATAAGATACAGAGAGCCTAATAAGATTCAGAGAGCCTACTCAGATGCAGAGACAAATAAATAAGATAAAGAATAAAAGAATAATTTTATGGATATATTTAATGGAAGTTCTGGCTAAGGAAAGACTTGGTACTTAAGATGTCCATTGTGACGCACCTCTCTTTCCTGGGAATCAAGCTGATATATACCATAAAAGATATTAAAAAAAGATGAATGAAATAGGATTTAAAGAATTAAAAGATGGAGAATTAAAAATAGAAAAAGATTTAATTGAAATAAAAAAAACTATCATTTACTATGGAAATCAAATATTAATTGAAATAAAGAAACTTGAACTAATTATGAAACAAGAAAATTTAGACAAACAAAAAGATAAAATAAATATAGATAATCCATTAACTACATATTTATTAAATATGAAAAATTCCCAAAGGATATAAACAATGAGTTCTGATTCAGATAATTCTCTTACTGAATTAATAACAAAAATAGGTGATATACATCTTAATGATATTCATAATGACAATCAAAATTTTATTAATATTAAACCCGAATTTAAACAAGAATTAAACCCTAATATCACAGATATTCCTAGCACAAGCAGAGATCCTCCTTTAAGAAGTAGAAGAACATATAGACCTGAAGATATATTTGGAAGAAATGCTGTTGGATATGCAGGATTAACATCTTTAAACCCCTCTAATCATACTCCATTTGAAAAAATGAGAAACGATAATATTAATCCCTTTGGTATATTTTTAGATTTAGATTGTGTTCATAACACAGAAGAAGCCATAGATAAATGAGAAACTTCGTTAAGAATAGCTGTCGAAGTAAACAAAATGAATTTTGATATAGCAAAAGGATTTTTAGAAAAAACCTTAGTCAATAGTGCATCTAGATTTTGGCAGAACATGAATAGAGATACTAAAACTGCAATAATTGGAATAGATAATAATACATTAGATATGATAACAAGAGCTGTAGAAGCTTTTCAATTAGAATTTAGTGGAGAAGGTAGATTTATTAAAGACCCTACAAAGATAATGAAATATGCTATTGCTTTACAAAGATTACAACTATGTGACATGTGTGAAATAGAAAAATATATTTGTGTCTTTCAAGACTACTTTTATCATATTTATAATCAGACAGATAACACTATGAGTTATTTACCTTTATTCTTCTCAAAGATTCTAGACTCTTGGGGACAAAAACTGATAGATACATATGAACCAGGAACGTTAGATACTTTAGGAAGAAATTCCGCATTGTATAGTGTTCTGGATTGCCCACTGTCAGGCAGATCAGAACACATCAATAAATAAATTATTTTAAGGTAGTTTGAAATTTTATAAAATTCTGAAAATTTGTATATACGGAGATATATTTGTTTAAAAGGTTTCTGCAAAATTTTAAAGTTTTCTAACTCGTAATTAATTTACTAAAAATCCAACATTGGACATTGTTCTGTTTCTAAAACAGCACTGGTTAGATCTAGTATTGAAATTAAAATGGCCCTAGTAAACTTGAACATTGGTAGGAGAGGATTGGAGATTGACATGCCAATTGGGTACTTATTGTAGTACTGCACCGAAAATACCATTGTGATGATTCTTACTCTATCGATTATGAGAAGACACTGAGTGTCCGGTTCTAGAGTTGGAAAGTATATGTTGGAAAGTATATGTGAAATATTTTGGTAGGGAGGCACCGAGTGTCCGATGTCGAAATTGGAAAATATTGACAGAGAGTATGGTCATAAATTAATTTGGAGCCTTTAACACAGCCTTACCAACTCCTACGCCTACTGGCTCTTAACCACTCAATGGACGCTTACGGCGGGGTACTGGATTAATATTACTGTGAGAGGGACCGCAACAACTAGATCAAACTATATTCGTTATGATGTGCAGGATCCTCCACCGGAGGTAAGCACAGAGCATACTTGAATGGTTTTAGTACGATTCCATTATAAAACAAAATAGGCTTAGGGCTTCAGGAAAGAGAGAGTCTTTAAGCAAACATGATTTTATTATATCACAATATTTTGTTACAAAGTTCTCTGATGAAATTTTTCGATGACTAAGATGAGAGATGTCTCATCCTTTTATAGGCAGAGCGAACTCTCAAGATAAGACTCTAATAGACATCATCATTAATACAAGAGAAACTACTTTTCTAAAGTAGATTTTAATTATTATTTCAAGACAAAAGACTTTTAATAAAGTAAAAGAAACATGATGGACAAAAGTCACGGGTAACTTTAATTATTACAAGCCGACAACATATTTATGTTAATAATTCATAACATGGTAAATAACTTTAACTTTAATAATACAGACTCAATAATGCAAACTTTTTGGATTAGTAGGAATCTTTGAGCTGGCCGAGGCTGGAACTATTGATACCAAGAGGCGGCCGAGAGTCGTCAACACAACTTTGCGAACTCCTACTCCTACTGGCTCTTAACCACTTAGCGAGCACTTACGGCGGAGTACTGAATTAACGTCACCGTGAGAGTACTAAATTAAAATTTATTGTCTTAATGTAATAATTAGAATCTATTTTAGAAAAGTAGTTTATCTTGTAGTAATGATGATGTCTACTAGAGTCTTATCTTGAGTGTTAGCTCTGCCTATAAAAGGGTAAGACCTTTCTCAATTTAGGCATAGAAAAATTTCATCAGAGAAGTTTGTAAAAAAATATCGTGATATAATAAAAATCATATTTGTTTAAACATTCTCTATTTCCTGAAGCTCTAAGCCTATTTTGTTTTATAATGGAAACTATTCAAGTACATTATGTGCTTGCCTCCGGTGGAGGATCCTACACATTAGAATGAATATAGTTTGATCCAATTACTACGATCCTTCTCACAGTAATGTTAATCCAGTACTCCGTTGTAAGTGCCCATTGAGTGGTTAAGGGTGATTGGTCATTTATTGTTATATATTTACGACCCTTGGATCGTTTCTTTTGATTATATTTTTGAGTATTTTTGGTACGTTTGATGTATTTTGTGAGTATGTGCAGCTATTAGGTAAGCCCCGTGAATTAATGCGAATACACAATGAGTCTAGGTAAAACCGGGCAATTCGGGACATGTATTCTTGGTATGAGGCGTAGGAGCAGACTGAGGAAGCCTTTTTGGATTAAATTGAAGATTTGGGCGCGGCCTGTAAATAGTATCCGTACACATGAACAGTACCGTACACGTGAACTGTTTGCAGGCGACTCTCCACTGTTCAATTGTACGGTACTGTTCACGATACACAATTCACGTGTATGGTACTGTTCATGTGTACGATACTATTCACAGGCCGTGCCCAAATCTTCAATTTAATCCACAAAGGCTTTCTCGGTCAGCTCCTGCGCCTCATACCAAGAATACATGTCCCGAATTACCCGGTTTTGCCTAGACTCATAGTGTATTCGCATTAATTCACGGGGCTCACCTAATAGCTACACATACTCACAAAATACATCAAACGTACTAAAAATACTCAAAAATACAATCAAAAGAAACGATCTAAGAGTCGTAAATATATAACAATAAATGACCGATCAAATACCCCCAAACCTATCTTTTGTTTGTCCTCAAGCAAATTGGCACACATCATAACAAAAACAAAAATAAAAGCAACTAAAATTAACAATAAAAAAAATAAATAAATAAACTAAGCTATATCCATTTTCGTAGGATGAAACGATGGCACTTAGCAAGTGTCACAAGCCTTTAAACCCCTAGGTGGCTCTAGTGGACGAGTTATAGTCTTGTGAGGGTTTATCAGCTACGATACCCACAAACGTCCTAAGCTAACCACATACATAGCTACACATCAAATCAAGTATATACACAAATACAAAGGCATAAGAACATCACAAAAATTAGAAATCTAAAACACTGCAAATAAGTCTAAACACCCTATATCACACAAGACACTGACATGTAATGCATTTATAATCGTGACACATTCCATACTAACAGACCGCTGATGTAATTCGCCTCGACTCTAGTCTCACAAGTTTTCACTCAATGACACTCAGAACCTAAGCTATCACACTTTCAACTGCATACGACTGGAATTTATGAGCAAATAATTTCAAAATGTGTCGTATGCATCAATAATTAGAAAGAACACACGGATTAAGCAAAGGACCTCATGAAAGATATCAAATATTAAGAACGGAAAAATCAGTATACATACATGTCAAATATTACAATTAAGTTTCCTAAGGAGATCAATAGGTCTTTATATGGTTGTAATGGGGCTTAGGGTGATTTGCTCAAAAAGAACGAAAATCAGGTTCAACTCACTTGGAAACCTATTGAGAGACTTCATAAATTTTCAATTCGTGCAATTTCTCTCATGACTACCAAATTTGCTGAACTTTTCTTCTCTTCCTCTTCTACACCTTTCTCATTCAACCTCTTTTTCAACCTTCTTCAATTTTTTTTTTGTGCACTTCACTCCTTTTTCTCATTTTAGCCAACTTTTTTCATATATATATATATATATATATATATATATATATATATTTTCTGTTGGCTATTATTTTTTTATTTTTCTGCATATTTCCACATCCATTTCATTTTCTCTACTCCACTCCTTTATCTCACTCAACACTTACATATTTTTTTTTAATTATCTCTAGTTTCCAAGCGTTAAGGGTAACATCTTACAATTTTGGCTAAGATTTTTGGACATGTAGTTCATACAATAAAAGGCTAATATGCGAGTGTATGGCCTCAAATGGGATAGGAATCATACAATTTAAGGACAGGAAATCAAGCTCTTTAGAAGTTCACACATAATGCCTGGATCATATCTCCAAAATCTACTCAATTGAGCATTCAAAACATACATACAAGATTTTTATAATACAGTTCATTAACATCCAATGCAAACCCATAGAGATCAATCTACTGACAATAAAGCTCAAGAAAGTTTTTAAGAGTATAAACAAAAATTCCCTCAGAATAAATACACAATAAGCTTAAAATCTCACTAAGGGTAGTCTCCACTATTAATCAGGGCTATTAATTAGAAGTTTTCACATACTATAATGCAAAGACGTCAGACCTATATGTTTAGATGCAAAGACACTACCGGCATTATTCTAGTTAACAACTTTGTACACTCAAATGACCTAAGTATTTATATATTATTACTCAATTATCTATTTAGCATGCATATGATTTGTTATCCTAAAATAAAATACAATAAAAGACTCAAAAACTAGTGTAAGTGGCATTGTTATGCCTAAGTCTTCAAAACACAGTACGTATGAGGAAAGTCTAGGTTTCCAGCCTATATACACCAACAAAACATAAAAGCACACAAAAGACAAAAATACCCCCAAATCTAAGATAAACATTATCCTCAATGTTTAAAATCATAAATTCAAGGGAAAAAAATAAAAATGCATAAAATATGAACACAGAACAACAGTCCTAGTGTCCACAACTAACAATCCTAAATATCCACAATTATCACTTCATCCAACCTCACTCCCCTGTACTTCGTTTTCTCAACACAAGGCATTGCACTTCTATAGGAAAGCGAAATTGAACGAAACTGACATATACAACAAGAAAAACAAAAATAAATGAAATCAAGGTTTACCTCCCTCCTAGTGCTTTATTTAACATCTGGGTAAGACGTCGAACTCAAGCTATCTCTCAAAATATGTCCCAAACTCTGTTTCCTGCATGACCTGCAATCAGCTCATGCTTTCTCTTGATCATGTCCAAAAGTGGCAAATTGACGTGTATTATAAACATCATGTCGTATATTCCGTTGAAAGTATTGTTTCCCTTAATCCTCTGGAAATGACTAGGAATTGAAACTTTCGGCACATAAGGGGTCGGATCCTAATGAAGAAGTGGTGTCTAATAAGAAGTTACCACTTTTTTCTCCTTTTGCGCTGGAGGATTTGTATCGATACCTGCATCAAAATCAACAGAATCAGAAAGTTCACCCCCAAACATATTATTAGCTGTCTTACCAATCCAAGGAATGGTAATTTTCTCTGCTTGCTCTGGCTGGCTGGGGAACTTTTTGGGCACTTTATTTTGCAATGCCTCGACCAGTTGTCCGAGTTGTGTCTCTACCCTGTCAGTTATCTGGTTGTTCCGCTGCATCATTTGCATGAGTTTTCAAGCTTGTCATTTTGCGACGTTTGAACCTGTTGAGATGATTGATCAGCCGGTTGATCAAAATAACTTTTTGCATTGGGCTGGTACTGGTACTGATGCAGTGGCTCAAACCAACTCTATTGTTGGCACTCTTGATACTGCCATGACTGCTGCTGACTATCTCTCCAGGAGAAGTCTGGATAATTACTCCACCCTGGATTATAGCTGCTGGAGTATGGATCAATCCTTGGCCACAGAGAATAATAATTAAGCGACTGTGGTTGTTCCTGTACATACTCATACTCCGGGAAGGTCTCCCTAGATGGACATACAGCAGAATCGTGTCCACTAACTCCATATATAGAGCAAAGCAACCTCTAGGCTGTCTTGCCTAATCTCAGCGACCTACATCTGCATCTGTTTAATCAACTCTGCTGACTGCATGGCTAATGGCTTGAGCACCTGACAAGAATAATAAACCAAAAGAAAAATAAAAACAAGAAAAACTAATAAAAATAAAAACTACTAAAATAGAAATAAAATGATAACTAAAAAGAAAAATAAAAACCTAGAAAAGAAAATAAAACCTAAAAATCTCTAATCTAAAGAATAAGCTACCGAAACACTTCCCCGGCAACGGTGCCAAAAACTTGACACGCTCAAACGCGTGGGAATAAATCCCAAGTGTAGGATGTGTCGAAGTAATAAAATTTCCGTGAGTACGGAGTCGAATCCACAAGGAAGTGGTGGTACTAATTTTAAAACTAGAGATTATACTAAAGCGGTAGAATAAATCAAGGTTGTTGTTTTTGAGTTTTTAATTAAACTACAATTAACTATTAATACAATAAAATAAAGCGAGACGGAATATGTGTAGGATAACGCTAGGTGGTCACACGATCCCAATCCCGGATAAGAAAACATTGACTATTATGAAGCACAATATACTCAAGATGAATTATTTACTAATATTGGCTCATCAAATTATAGTTCATACATTGATGATTTTAATTCAATCCACTTCACCTATTGGTCCTAGATTTGTGCGATCAAACACCCAATGTAGTAATAATTCTTTGGTCAATTAAGCACTTTCATGCCTTAATCAACCTATAATTCATTGCTAGACTCTTACTAAACTCAATTACAAATGATTATAATTTCCTTATTAATAATAATTCAAAATTCATACAAACACTTTCGCAATGCAAACAATAAGAATTATCAATTAATAGTATTAAATTGTCAAACAAGATATCTTGAAATATATGAAAAATATTCCATAGTCAAATTTTCGAATCCGTTCATAGTTTCCGGAACCGCCTAACAATAAATCTAATCAATCATACAATTAATTAAACATAAAGATAGGAAAAAAGGAAGTAATACAACCCATTCGATGAAGTCGAGGATCGAAACCCACTTAGATTTCTCCTCCGTTCTTCGTCTTCTCTCGATGGAAAATCGATGTAATCGCAACTAGAGATGTGTTGTGGTGATGTTGGATGGTGTTTTGGAGTGGAGGAATGGGTGAAAAACCACCCTTAGCCGAAGCCAAGGATTGCCAAATCGTGCCCAGCCAAACTCTCTCCGTTGGATCCTCTCCCTCCTCTTTCTCCCTTTTGATTCATAAATGGGGGCTATTTATATGAGATGTCTGGTTACTGTTCATGCGTATACAGTACTGTTCACCAGCTATTCACGCGTGCCCAGCCGAACTCTCTCCGTTGGATCCTCTCCCTCCTCTTTCTCCCTTTTGATTCACAAATGAGGGCTATTTATAGGAGATGCCTGGTTACTGTTCACGATTACTGTTCACGGTTACCATTTATCAGAATCATTAATGGTAAAACCAATAGATATCAGGACATTATCAGAATCGTATACGTTATTGTTCATAAGTACTTACTGTTCATAAGTACTGTTCACCACCCGATGAACAGTAACCAAGATTTTCTTATAAATACTCCCTTTCCTTCATTAAAAGAATCCAGGGTTTTCATAAAACAGACCACCAAAAGAAGAAAAAGAGAGAGAAGAAGAGGCAAAGGGGGAGAAGAAGATCACCTTGGAAACAAGATGATTCAGATTCAATCCTTAAGCCATATTTTTACCATCAAGCATGGATTTGGAGAACGTGGAAGCTAGACGAATTCGCAACAGGAGGAGGACGAGAGTTCATCGCACCTAGAGTTTTTTTATCCCTTTCCTTCTTTATTTTCTTGCTTGTAACTCTCTTTATTAATTAGAAAGGTTTCTGTTACTATCAAAATCTTTTTAAGAGTGATTGCTAATTTCAATTTCATCATAATTATTTAATAGATTTTCATGTCTATCTTTTAGTTTTTCTAATATTCTTACTATGTTCTTCATTAATATCATTTTAATTCTAAAATCTAAAGTTTTATATTCATTATTATTTTCATTTTCAGCGTGAATCTGATTTCTAATTTCTTCTATCAACATATTTATGTTATCTTTTTCAGATAAATCTAACATTACTAAACTATCTCCAAAATTTTCTATTGTTTCCATTTTGTTTCTTTTATATTTTTTATACCTAACAAAAACTAAACTTATAACAGTTATTATTTTTGAATCATAAAAAAGAAAAGGGTCCAACATGCTTCCGTACATTTCTTTCACTTTGACCGCTAAATCATCGGGTATTCCATGAGCCTTTTATCGTGCGTTGCAGCACCAACCTAAGGATTGCTTAGGTAACTGCTCTTGTGGCTTCCTTCAACAATCAGCAGCACAACCTAGTTTCGTTTCCTACCTCTGGGTGTATGAAAGATAAATAAGGAAATGCTTGAAACTTTTCCTTCTTTATGAAAGAAAAATAAAAATTGTTATAGAAAGCTTTTGTAAAAGGTATAAGAAAAAGAAACTTTTATTGATTCTTGAGGAAAGATCAGATTAAAGATCAGATGATAGATCCGATCATGAAAGATCAGATCAGATTAGATCAGATGATCCCTCCTTGAAATACTACATACATATTTATAGTAGGAATCCGGACATAAAACCCTGGACTTCAAACTTTACATATTAAAAGATATTACAAAATATCTATTTGTCTTTACATATCTTTTTATCATAACAACTTTTTTATTTTGTTTGATACAAAAAGATCGGTACAGCTGTCTTTGCCTTATCAGATATGCTGATCTTATCTTTCTTCCTTTTTTATTCTTTGTCGTCATATGCCGACGGTTTATCTAGCTCCTTATCTTTGCCTTTACTTTTTATCTCGAACGTGCAGGCCGGACACGTACCCAGCTCATGTTGTCTGAATTGACATACACGTTCTTGAGCCTGTGGACTCGATCTAATGGCTTCAGAGTTGAGTAATTTTATCTTTGTCGCCATGTAATTCCTGGCAGCAATTGGTGTAGCTTTTGCTGGTGAAATCATTATTGATGATAATATCTTGTTTCCACCGTATGTGCGGAATCCACGTTTAAAGCTTGCTTCAAGTCCTTGTAGGACTATTCGGATGCCTATCGCTCTTCGGTAATGAATATCTTTTTCTTCAAATCTTGGAAATTCTTTGCGAAGCTTTTGGGCTGTTATCGAAAATGATTCTACCTTTGATATCTGGATAAAATGGTAGACATGATATCTTTCTTCTTTGTACAAGTCTGGACCTGCAGATAAAAATTTTAAAATAATAATATCTTTTGGTGTCATTGTTGGATTGTGTATGTAACAATCCTTGACTCCTTCTCGTATCCATTTTGGCAGTAAACTGATCTCTGCAAATTCTGGAGGATTTGTATATATGGAGTTTAAAGCTCCAAAATCAAACCAATATCTAATCTCTTCAGGGGGAGTATCTTGTAGATAATTAATTCTAGGATAAATCCCAGAATAATCTATATATCTGTAATCAGTATTAAAGAGACTATAAAGTACTCTCATTATCGAAATTTGATCCATAACAAGATCTGAGATATCTGCAATTTTGGGAAGATTGAATTGAACTCTTTTCCCTTTATCTTTTTGAGGTCTTAGCTCAATATCCATGTGCGATGAAGAAGATGAATCAGTAGTAATATCCACAGTTTCTTTATTGAAACTATCTATGTACGATGAAGAGGATGAATTAGTAGTAATATCCACATTTTCCTTGCTGGAATTACCCATATGCAATGGAGTATTATCACGCTTAAATTCTATCTGATCGAATAACCTCTTAACTCTATTATTAATTAATTCATATCTACCAATTCTTCTCTCAATCATTTGACTTTCATTTAACAATATATCTGCAACATCCTTAGCATTCCCAGGTAGATTAGTAATATCTATCAAATCAGAGATGTTTTCTCTAATCGATAAGACTTGTTTTTCCATATCTTCCAGATGATCAAGTATCTCATTCATGATTTGAGCCATCTCTAGTGAGAAAATCTGCTAAAACATTTTTATCAGTCTTGATAATTTCAATATCAAACTCATATTCAGAAAGCAAAGTCTGCCATCTGATTAATCTTTTAAATTTTGGTCTACTGGGTAGATGATTTTTAATAAAGGCTTTAATCTGAGTATTATCTGTTCTTAACAGAAATCTTTTAGGTAACAGAAAATAATAAAGTTTTCTGCAGCTTTTAACTACAGCTAACAATTCCTTTTCATTAATATGATATCTAGATTCAGTGTCTGAGAATGTGCGAGAACAATATTTACATACTGTTTCACCTATTTTATCCTTTTTTTTATTATATTCTTCTCTTTTTAATATCCCGCTCCAATATCGTTCAGAAGCATCAGTTTCTAGAATAAGATTATTATCATCTTTTGGTAATTGTAATTTAGGCAGTTTTTTTACATATTTATTTTATCTTTTTAACTTGTTGCTCTAAAAAGTTATTAAAATTAATGACTCTATCTTTTTTAATTAAATCTTGAAAAGGTTTTCTTAAACTAGCTAGATTTTCTATAAAATCTGAAGCATAGTTTAAAATTCCTAAAAAACTTTGAACTTGTTTTTTATCTATTAATTTATTTAGAAAATTAGTAATTTTTTTATAATATATGTTTTTGCAGTTGTATACCTTCACTATTTATATTCATTCCTAAAAATTCTATTTGATTTTGAATTATGTTTGATTTTCTTTCTGATAGTGCTAATCCATTTTTAAGACATAAATTAATAAAAATATCTAAATGTTTTAAATGTGAATTATCAGGAAAGCATTGGGATTTACTTAAACATGATCCTGAACCACTATCTATATATGCTACAAAGTATTCTGCTTTATAATCTTTGTAGGTTAATCCTATTGGTATATATATACTCTATGGACTAGTCATTTTGGTATATATATTAATTTTCTATTATAAGTTATCTTTAATCCATAAGAAGTTATCTGGTATGGTTTTACCATTTTTAAAAAAGTTAATCCTAACATTATTTCTAATGTATCATTTATTCCTTCATTTTCTATTAGTAATCTTATTGGAATAATTTCATTTCCAAATCTTGATAAGGTTTCGATAGCTTCATTTATTTTATGGAGTTCTCCATTAAAATTTGTATATTGATGAGCATTTTCTAATTTATATCTTTGTAGATCTTTACATAATTTATGACTAATGTAATTTCCATTAGCTCCTGTATCTATCAAAATATTAACTGAGTTGAAATTTATTCCATTATAATATTCTCCTTGTAATTTATAATTTTTTAAATTATCATTTTTAGCTATTATTGTGTTATCATATTTTTGTGAACCAAAAGATCTTAATAAAGGATGACTTATTACGCTAGTTGGGGTAAATGATAATCTAGGAGGTAAATTATCAGAAGTTATTAAAGGTTTATCTTGTAAATCTAAACTTAATGGTTTATAATCTATTTCTTCTATCTGAGGTAGACTAGACATTTCTATTTGACAAACTTCATTAAATAAAGTAGGAAAATCTATCATATCTTTGACAACAAAGCAATCAGAATGATGTGTATTTGATATCGCATATGAGATGACATAAGTTACTGAATATGGCCTATTCTGTTGTTTAAAGAAATCTTTTCTTTTAAAATCTTGTATTAAACTTAAAGTTTTATCAAAATCTCTATCATTTATATGATAAGCTATTCTAGGGTAAATATTAAATTTTAATTTACCATATCTTAGATTTCCTTTAAGGATACCTAAACAAGCTTCTTCTCTATTTACTATTCTGTTATCTATTACTGCTAATTTAATAGATGTATCTAATCCTTCTTTAAATGTTGATTTAATAATTATTTGTATGGCTCCTATATGAATCTATCTAAGTGTATTTCTTATTTTTGGTTTTATTTTTTGTATTTCATTTTGTATATCTTTTTTATTTAATAAAGATATCATTACCTTGTTAGAAGTTAAAGAAATATCTAATGCTCTTTCTTTTACATTTAGTCCATAATATAAGTGATGTTTTCTTGATTTTAAACCTAATTTTTCTAAAGTTCCTGTCTTAAACTCTGAATAATTAGATAAACTAAAATTTTCATTTTGTATCTGTTTTAATTTTTTCTTATCTATCAATACTTCTTGTCTATATTCTCCTGTTTGTTCTATTTGATTATCTATGATTTCATTTTCTTGGGAAGTTGTAGCTATATCCATTTATTCACTCTTACTAAATGATTCACTGTAATCTGTATCGGTTAGTATAAATATACTTTCATTCGAATCTGTTATTTCTTCAAAGTCATTAATTTGTATAAATTCTTCATTATTTATCATTTCTTCAATATCTTCATCAATTTCTATCTTCTTTTTATTTTTATCAAATCTTTTAGGCCATCTATTAGCATAGTGTCCTATTTGATTGCAAAAATTACATCTACACTATTTTGTTGTAGGTTTTCTACTCCTTTTATAGGTAGGTCTTGGAGGTTTTTTATATCCTCTTTTCTTGTAATATCTAATTTTCTTGGCTTAAAATATCTTCTTTTCCTAAATTGTTTTTTCTTTTTATATTTTCTTTTTATCTTTCCATAATAGTATGCGCTGTCACATCCTATCATAAGTAGCATTTTAGGATTATCACATCATAATGAGATTCTCTTTTTTAATCATTTTGTGGCTTTAGCTAATATGACATCTCCACACTAAGTACTTAATTTATTTCTTAAATGTGCTATTCTTTTTTCTAGAGTATTTATTGTTCCTGGTTGATATATTTCTATTAATTTTTGTCCCCAAGGGTCTGGAATCTTTGAAAAGAATAAAGGTAAGTAACTCATTGTGTTATCTGTTTGATTATAAATATGATAAAAATAATCTTGGAATACACAAATGTATTTTTCTATATCACACATATCACATAATTGTAATCTTTGTAAAGCTATAGTATATTTCATTATATTTGTAGGATCTTTGATAAATCTACCTTCTCCACTAAATTCTAATTGAAAAGCTTCTACAGCTTTTGTTATCATTTGTGATATATTTTCATCTGTTCCATATATAATTGCTTTCGCACTCATATTCATATGTTGCCAAAATCTTGAAGCACTATTTACTAGTGTTTTTTTTTAAAAATCCTTTTGTTATTTAAAAATCCATTTTATTAACTTCTACTGCTATTCGTAATGAAGTTTCCCATTTATCAATTGCTTCTTCTGTATTGCTAACACAATCTAAATCTAAGAATATTCCAAATGGATTTATATTATCATTTCTCATCTTTTCAAGTGGTGTATAATTATCATTTTTTACTGCTGTTAGTCTAGCATATCCTAATGTATTTCTTCCAAAAATATCTGCTGGTCTATTATATGTTCTTCTTCTTAATGGAGGATCTCTACTGGTACTAGGAATATCTGTTATATTAGGGTTTAATTCTTGCTTAGTAACTGGTTTAATATTTATAAAATTATAATTTTCATTATTAATATCTATATCTCCTATTTTTGTTATTAAATTATCTATCTCTGAATTATAATTTTCTGAATCAGAATTCATTTTTTATATCCTTCTGGAATTTTCATATTTAACAAATGTGTTGTTAGGGGATTGTCTTGAATTATAATATCTTTTCTTTTTTCTAAATTTTCTTGCTTATCCATTAAACTCTTAATTTTATTTAATTCTTCTAATATTTTATTTCCATAGTAAATTATTGCCTTTTGAATTTCTATTAAATCTTTTTCTATTTTTAATTCTCCATTTTTTAATTCTTTAAATCCTGCTTCAGCCATAAAGTATATGTCATGAACAGTGTTATCAATAGTATTATCTTCAAGAACATCTTTCATGGTTATATACCAGTTTAGTTCCCAGGAAAAAAATGCGTCACAATGGATATCTTAAGTACCAAGTCTTTCCTTAGCCAGAACTTTAACTACCCCCTTTCCTTCATTTAAAAGAATCTAGGATTTTCATAAAATAGACTACCAAGAGGAGAAAAAGGGAGAGAAGAAGAGGCAAAGGGGGAGAAGAAGATCACCTTGGAAACAAGAGGATTCGGATTCAATCCTTAAGCCATATTTTTACCATCAAGCATGGATTTGGAGAAAGTGGAAGCTAGACGAATTCGCAACAGAAGGAGAACGAGAGTTCATCGCACCTAGAGTTTTTCTATCCCTTTCTTTCTTTATTTTCTTGCTTGTAACTCTCGTTATTAATTAGAAAACATGTTTGGTTGTAAATCTTTGATTATGAACTAAACTTGTAAGTTAGGGTTTTGTTGGATCTTATTCTATGAAACTTGGATGAATTAATTGTCTAATTTATTGTGGTTGATTATTATATTGTTGAGTGGTATTTTTGTTCTTAATGCTTCTGAATGTGAAGGCTTGCATTTAGTTGATATTATAGTTGTGTGTTATGTACTGAGAGGAGACGCCCACAACGTGCTCGATGTAATGTCCACCATAGGTAGAATTAGATAGAGATATGCTAATTTGCTTGTGTGATCATATAGGGTGTTTATTGTGACTAATGCATTTTCATACACTTGGATATACCATTGAGAGATAAAATATTAGTGTATGTGGTAATAGATTCGATTTACCTCGAGAGGGGACTTTGGATAATTTAGATAAACACGGTCATCAACATGAATAATTAAACCACAATGATGTGCTTTCATGAAACTCAATTGGATGGATTAGGTATTTAAATACCCTAGCTCATCTCTCAATTTGGTTGTTTGACTTATTTTTATGTTTATGTATTTTTGTCTTGCAAACCATATTGATTTATTCAAATAGATATAGACTTGGTTAATTTTAGTACTCAACGCCTAAATATCCCTGTGGAGACAATAATTTACTTACACTTTATTACTTGTGCCGACCCCATATACTTGTGGGTACAAAAAGGCATAACAATAACCACTTGTGGCATTTGTTTCATCGAACTCGGATATCCAGTTAGCATCACTGAAACCCTCTAATACAGCTAGATAATTAGAGTAATGAAGCCCTAAGTTCATAGTACCTTTAAAGTACTTGAGAACTCTTTCTAATGCATTCCAATGATGTGCATTTGGGCAACTAGTAAACCTGCTCAATTTGCTTATGGCAAATGCAATATCAGGCCTAAAACAATTTGCCAAATACATCAACTAGACAGCCTCTCCATTATTTTTCACAAAGTTTGACACTATTGTCAAATGGAGTATGTATAGGTTTACTATAGAATTTCTCAAATTTCTTGAGAATTTTCTCAATATAATGAGACTCAGAAAGAGAATGTCCATTTAGAGTCTTTTCTAGTTTGAAACCCAAAACAACACTAGCTTTACCAAGATATGTCATTTTAAAGTGACTAGATAAAAACGTTTTAGTACTTAAAATGACATCGAAACAATTGTTGAATAGTAAAATATTATCTACATATAGACAAAGAATGATAATTTTATCATCCTTAACTTTACTATAGACACATTTATCAGAATTATTAATGGTAAAACCATTAGATAGCAGGATATTATCAGAATCGTATACGTTACTGTTTATAAGTATTGTTCACCAGTTGTTCACGTGGGGCCCACATGCGGCGCGTGAACAGTACTTATGAACAGTACCGTATATGCGTGAACAGTAACCATGAATAGTAACCAGGCATCTCCTATAAATAGCCCTCATTTGTGAATCAAAAGGGAGAAAGAGGAGGGAGATGATCCAACGGAGAGAGTTCGGCTGGGCACGATTTGGCAGTCCTTTGCTTCGGCCAAGGGCGGTTTTTCACCCATTCCTCCACTCCAAAACACCATCCAACATCACCACAACACATCTCTAGTTGCGATTACATTGATTTTCCATCGAGAGAAGACGAAGAATGAAGAAGGAGAAATCTAAGCGGGTTTTGATTCTCGACTTCATCGAATGGGTTGTATTACTTCCCTTTTTCCTATCTTTATGTTTAATTGATTGTATGATTGATTAGATTTGTTGTTAGGTGGTTCCGGAAACTATGAAAGGATTCGGAAATTTGACTATGTAATATTTTTCATATATTTCAAGATATCTTGTTAGACAATTTAATGCTATTAATTGATAATTCTTATTGTTTGTATTGCGAAAGTGTTTGCATAAATTTTGAATTATTATTAATAAGGAAATTATAATCATTTGTAATTGAGTTTAGTAAGAGTGTAGCAATGAATTATAGGTTGATTAAGGCATGAAAGTGCTTAATTGACCAAAGAATTATTATTACATTGGGTATTTGGTCGCACAAATCTAGGACCAATAGGTGAAGTGGATTGAATTCAAATCATCAATGTATGAACTATAATTTGATGAGCCAATATTAGTAAATAATTCATCTTGAGTATATTGTGCTTCATAATAATCAATGTTTTCTTATCCGGGATTGGGATCGTGTGACCACCTAGCATTATCCTATACATATTCCGTCTTGCTTTATTTTATTGTATTAATAGTTAATTGTAGTTTAATTAAAAACCCAAAAATAACAACCTTGATTTATTTTACCGCTTTAGTATAATCTCTAGTTTTATAATTAATACCACTACTTCCTTGTGGATTCAACTCTGTACTCACAGAAATTTTATTACTTCGTCACATCCTACACTTAGGATTTATTCCCACACGTTTGAGCGCGTCAAAGGGCAGTAAGAGTAGGAGTTCCCAAAGTTGTGTTGAGGGCTCTCGGCTGCCTCTCGGTAATAATAAGCATAAAAGGTTTACAGTTATGTAATGACATAAGACTTGAAAGAGAATTAAAGAAACAAAATTTAACCACCAAGAAAGGATTAAATTCTTCATGCTATCAATTTGAATTTGATAGACTTCCTAGTATAAGGATACACAAAAAAGACAATTTAAAATCCTATAAAACATCCAAAGAAAAGTTTATAAAACCCTTTGTTCCTCCTCCTCCTCCTCCTCCCTATTTTGATGAAGATGTTCTTGAACTTGTCAAAGGAAAAGGGAAACAAAAGAAAGTGACAATCCTTGAAATACAAGAAGAGCTTAATAAAATGAAATTATAAGTTAAAGAACTTAAAAATATTATGGAACAATTGGAAAAACAAATTCTACAATAAAGAACTTGAGCATGGAAACAGTGAATATAATGACAAAACAATATCTAGTGATCTTGAGGACCTTCTCAGTGAAGAAGCCACAGACCAAGTACCAGTGAAGATGTCATCTAGCTTCATACCAAAAACTGTGAACATGGTGGCAAAATAACACGACAATTGATGACAAAGCAATCAATCAGGCAAGAACTACTACCAAGCAGAGTGGTAGGTCATAGCAATTATCAAGATTCTCTTGACAAAGATGACCAGACTCAGACAAAAGCAACAGTAAAGTCCACTCAGACAAAAGTAATGTACTAATTCCACTTTAATTATTATGTTTACCTGAGACAAATGTAAACCATAATTAGGGGTGGGCACATTAACCAAACCGAATTTAACCGACCGAACCGAATCAAATTTTTTTTTATTATTTTCAGTTATAAATAGTGATCAGTGGAGATTTGGTTATTCACTCTAATAACCGAATAAAAATCGATTATGGTTAGGTTATGGGTGTCAAAACCGTAAATAATCAAAGTTATATAAATAAAAAAAATTAAAAAAGTAAAGTTAAAAAGTTTTTAAAAAATAAGGTAAAATGTTATGAAAAACTTTTAAAAAGAAAAGTAAAATCATTTTTGTAAATTTGTATTTTTCAATTTTCATTGTATGGCAGTCACCACTCACCACAAATTCGAATATTCCATATGAATATCCGAATTTTTAGAATGTCCGAATTTGTGGTGAGTGGTGACTGCCACACAATGAAAATTGAAAAATACAAATTTATAAAAGTAATTTTACTTTTCTTTTTAAAAGTTTTTCACCTTATTTTTTAAAATATTTTACCTTACTTTTTAAAAACTTTTTTACTTTACTTTTTTTATTTATATAATTTCAGTTATTTACGGTTTTGATACCCATAACCTAACCAATTTTTATTAACCTCCACGGATCACTATTCATCACTGAAAATAACCAAATTTTTTCAGTTCTGTTCGGTCGGTTAAATTCGGTTTGGTTAATGTGCCCACCCCTAATTGTGGTGGTGGTGTTGTTGTTGGTTGTGCAAATATATAGATGGATTCACGTGAGATTAATGATGTGCTGGATTTCGATATAGATAATAGCTCAGTTGTCAAAGGCAAGATCTAGACCAATACCATTGGGGTGAGGAAAAAAATTGGTAAGAAAAGGAATGTGGGTAAGCCTCCTATTCCCCATTCAAGAGGAGGGGTTGATGATCATAGTGTTACTAGTAAACAAAAAGCGGAGTGTTGGGAGCATTTTACTGTATACTATTCTAAGGAGGGGGAAAAAGATGTACGTATTGTGGGACTACGTATTCTTGTTCGTGTGCTAATGGGAGTGGGACTAGTAACATGAATCTTCACCTTAATCAAAAGTGTCTTGCCTTCCGTGCAACCCAAATTGACCTGACACAAAAAAACCTAGTCAAGCAAACAATGATGGATGGTTATGGTGTTACCGGCAGTGTTAGTACATATTCTTTTAGTAAAGAGGAATGTAGGAGGGCATTGGCGGGGATGATTATAATAGATGAATTACCGTTTAGATTTGTGAAGAATAGAGGATTTCGGAGGTTTTGTAGTTTGTTGTGTCCTACATTTGAGGTGCCATCTAGGAGAACAATCGTTAGAGATTTGTACAAACTGTACATTGATGAGAATGCCATACTGAATCTCTTTAACCACTGACATTTGGACATCGATCCAAAACATAAATTATATGGTTGTGACAGCTCACTTTATTGACTTTGACTGGCAGTTACAAAAGCTGATTTTGAGCATTACTCAGATAGGAGATTATAGAGGGGATTCCATTGGGAGGTCAATTGAGAATATTTTGATTGAGTGGGGTATTGAAAGTGTTTATAATTACCGTGGATAATGCAACAGCCAACACTACTGCTGTTCAGTATTTGATTAGAAAGTTAAACAGTTGGCATGTCGATGGAACAATTTTGGGAGGTAGGTTTTTACATGTAAGGTGCTGTGCATATATTTTGAATTTGATTGTGAATAATGGTTTAAAAGATAAGGATCATTCTGTTTTGTCAATTCGAAATGCAGTCAAATATGTGAAATCTTCTCCTAGTCGATTGGAGAAATTTAAAAAATATGTTGCACATGAAAAAATTGAAGAGAAAGGGTTTGTTGTGTTGGATGTGTCAACACGGTGGAATTCTATATATTGATGTTATCTAGTGCTGTTAAGCTTAGGAAAGCTTTTGAACGGTTAGAAGAAGAAGATGGACACTATATGACTTACTTTTGTGAGAATGAGAATGGGAAGCAGCGGGTTGGGCCTTCTAATTCGGTTCACTAGGATAATGCCAAGGTATTTATTCGTTTTTTGGAGACCTTTTATGATATTACCTTGGATTTTAGTACTTCTTTGCATGTGACATCCAATGCTTATGTAGTGGGTTGGTCTACAATTTTAAATCAATTGTGGTCTTTGAGTTATTGAGGGAGTTTGAACAAACCAATAACTTATTGATAATAGCATGTCTACTTGATCCGAGATACAAATTGGGTTATGTTTTATTTCGCTTTCAATCTTTTTATGGTGCAGAGATTGGGCGTTCCATGACTATACGTATTAAAACAATTATTGGAAGAGCTCTATATGTTTTATAGATTTATCAAACTCTAATGTGGAAGCAAGTTGTATTGTATTATTTTGTGGTGGTGTTGGTGAATGTACCGTGTCTGAACAACCTATTCAAGTAGACAAGTACAAAGTGAGGGAAGCGAAATTGTGGGAAAATCCACCAGCAAGAGTCGCATGTGGCTGTGGAGAAGAGTGAATTGGAGTTGTACTTATTAGAGAAATGTGAGCCAGCAAATACTAAATTTGATATATTAAGTTGGTGGAAAAATTTTTGTACCAAATATCCAATTTTATCGTGCATTGCAAAAGACATGTTTGCATTGCAAGTTTCAACTATGACTTTTGAGTCAGCTTTCAGTACTAGTGGTCGTATTCTTGATCCGTTTAAGAGTTTATTGACTCCTAAAATGGTGGAGGGGTTAGTATGTTCTCAAAATTGGTTGCAAGCTACTTATCCAATTTCGGAACCCGAAACACTAGTTTTAAAAGTACATGCTCAGAAAGAGGATAATTGTGTTCAGAATGAAGCCATTCAAAACGGTGAGTTTGACATTTATTTAGTTTTATTTATATTTTAATTGCTTTTTGTTGTTAATGTCCATTTAATATTATTGCATCTTAATTGTAGATTTTACAAGTACAACATCAATAAGTGGACCATCAATGAATGTGGATTGAACAAGTATTTCGATTCGGGTCTTTTGAAAGGTAAGAATTTTAAGTTGGTATTGTTTTTTATAATTAAATTGTTAAAAGTATAACATTGTTATATTCTAATGAGTTTAGTATTGTTTTTTGTTTTGAAGAAATTCAAAGATGCGCAATGAAGATATTTTTTTAAGCACTTTTGTATTTGTCTTTTTTTATATAATTCGGAATGTTTTATTATGTACGATTTAATTATAGACTGTATAATATGGATTATTCTATGGACTATTTTGTTATGGACTGTTTTATTATAGTGAACGACTGGACGATTTCAATCTCTTATAGTTTATATCTCTGAATGTTTTTTTTATTATGGATTGTTGACAAAGTATAAAACAGGTGTTATAGAAGTTTATTGGAAGATTATAAAAGAAGATTGTGTGTTTTCTAATACAATGGATGGCAGCAAGTTTCATTGAAAAAAAATATATATCAAATTAAAATATAACTCGTAAGAGGCCCAAATTTGATATTGTTCTAAACGTTTATGGAACTAATATTTAAAAATATACAAACAATTGGATAAAATAAAAAAAAAAAATTTATGATCCAAAAGGCCTAATTTAGTCCATATATACAAACTAGGCCCAATAAGGTTCAAACTGAGATAACCGAACCTAGTTGAACTTAAGATTTGGTTATTTTCGGTTATTCATATAAAAGTTGCTATGTTTGGTTAGCCCAATTAATAACTGAACAAAAATTTGGTTAGATTAGGTTATAGATATAACCGAACATACCGAATGTCGTCCACCCCTAATCATAATCGTGTATCAAATATATTTTCAATTTCTATTTAGTCACTGTTATTTAAATAAATCTTTGATCATCATTGTCTACAACTCTTTCTTTTTAAGAAATTTTTCTTGTTATGTCCTTGTAACTTCTATGTCTTTTATGGTTTCCATCTGATCTAACAAATCTACTGGATCTTCTATAATTTTTATAGTTTTTTCTTCCTTTATATGGACTATAGGATTTTAAATTGTCTTTTTTTTTTTTTTTTTTGTGTTTCCTAGTGCAAGGAAGTATCAAATCCAAATTGAGATCACACCAAGAATCTAATTCTTTCTTGATGGTTAATTTCTGTTCTTTTTTTGGTTTAATTCACGAGGTGGTTTCCATGCACATGGCATATGATTAATTCTCACTCGGTTCGGAAGTTTAGTAAAAGCCTAGTCAAAGGTGTATTCCACCAATATGGAGTT